>JABUQX010097637.1:27500-30000 GCA_015478945.1 Trachelipus rathkii | reverse complement strand
TACCGCGTGTTATCTACCTGCCTTAATAATACTATAATATATATATAGTATATATTAGTATATATATAATAAAAAAAGTATATAATAATATATATATAATATAAATCATTTAACCAGCCATATATATAGATATATACTACATACTATATATATATATATATATATATCAAAAGTACTATATATATAATATATATATATATATCATATATACATACTTATATCCACATACTACTATTAGTATATATATATATATATAGATGCTTATTATATATATATACTGATGTAGTATAATAGCCACTTTATTATATATATATACGTTAGTTATTATATATATACGTACTAGTATATATATGATATATACCGTATATAGTACGATATGCGTGATCTAAGGTATATATATTATATATAATATAATAATATATATATCTAATATATATTATATATATATTAGTTATATATATTATATAACTATATATTATGATTATTATATACCGTATAATCACCCCTGCTCCCCTCCTACGAGAAACAGGCTACCTTGAGATATTGTGTCACCACAGCTGGGAGAGCATAAGAGATCCGTTAGAGAAGCTGTGTCTGATGTCCGTTAAGTCACGGTAGTTTAGCAAGAGATATTTGGAAGTAGGAGGTGGGTGCTTTATTGATTCTAAAATTGTATTCTTGAAGGTAGGGATGGTGCCCAGAGCGAAGAAGGGACAGCATTAAACGGGTTTGACGGTTCAAAGTTTGTTTTAGGGGATATTTAGGGTGGACGTCTTTGAATTATGAAGTTATTTTGATAAGCAGAGATCGTTCTTATAGTTAATACTTAATTGTACATAAGTGTGTTTTAGCAATGGGAGTATCTGGAGGTATATGTTAGAATAGTATAATGCTGATGTGATTTTTTCTCCCTCCTTAGGTGATCGGGGTTGTTGTAATTGTTTGATGTAGGGGGGGGTGGGGGGGTGATTTGCAGTAAAATTAACAGCCTATCATGTCAATATGTGCTTTTAAAGGGAGAATTTTTGTTTTAGTTAGTAGATGATGGATGGGTGTGGAGGGAAGGCAGCGTTACAATCATGAGAGGTTTATTTTGCAAAGGTTTCTAATTTCTGTCCACTATCTTGCGATTGTTAATAGATTGTCGGTCACTGCAGCTCCTCCACGTGCAAAGTGATGACTCATTAATTTTTAGAAATGGGGCGGGTCAGCATATCAGTTCGCTCCTCGCGCAGCTCCTAATCTGCAACCTTCGTATAATGTATTTTTGTATACTACTCTGTGAGTGGTTAGTGTCTTATTCTCGCTTGAGGTTCCGAAAGTTTTGTCGCATAATAATTAAGTCGTTTTCAGTCTGCATTTAATTTATTTGTGACTCTTGAAGTGATATTGTTGATGTGGGGAGTGAATGAAATATGTGTGGGAGTAAATGTAATATTGTGTAGCTCGACAAGGTCTCCAACCTCCTCAGCTGCTGGGTACATCTACGCGCGCACGCTCCCTCTCTTCTCGATACTCTATACCGAACGTATGTGACGACTCGCGCTCCGGATCCTCTATTCATTCATCTCATCTACATCAGACCAGCCTCCTCGCGCCTACCTTCGTTGCACGCAATCTCAGATTGGCCCGTGATCGTTTACAGACTCGAAACGGTAATATGTGTATCTAATCAGGCAAACCTAGGATGGTGGGTTGCTTGTCGAGGGACTCTATTGTTCGATAGGAATATTGCTGGGTGGTTATTAGATTCTCTTCTGTCTGGGGTGAGTAAGTAGCAACAGTGGATTTTCGAGGTGATGCAGTCATTTTGTTAGTTGTTAGTAATTGTTCCAGTTGGTTTAAAACATATATTGTTGCAGTTCTCTGCATGCTATATTTATAGAGGGATTTTGAGTCGTGATTGTTAGATCATCAGCATAACTATTAATTTTTATGGAATGGGAAGTTGGATGAAAGAGGTTAAATTAGGTCATGCATAAAAAAGTTAGAATGTAGATGAAAGAATGGCTCCCTAGGGGACTCCATTATATAATATATATGAATGGGAGGAGTGGTATTCTTAGAAGACTCTAAGCTTTGTGACTGCATAGGAAATTTGCTATTATTATTTATTATGTCTTTGATGGTTATGTCTGTGTTTAAGACTTTGTCTATTAAAAGGTGACGGGGGACTGTATCAAATTCTTTGATGATGTCTATTGCTACAAGGAGAGTATGTCTGGGTGGAGGGTTTTGGGGGAGTTTGACTAAAGCCCTTGAGAATGTGTTGGGTCAGATCGGATGGAGAGTGAGTGATAGTAGGAGTGATTTTGTCGAAATCCACGGTTTGAAGTCTGATAGAGGGGGATAAGGGGGGGGGGGGAAATTCTAAGAAGGATTAATTTTTTAAATACTCTGGATATTGAAGAAAGTTATGATATAAATACATGATGTGTCGGTCTAAGGTCTATACAAAGTTGGCTTATTAGGAGAGTTTTTTGGTTTTAATATCGGCATT
>JABUQX010097637.1:22500-25000 GCA_015478945.1 Trachelipus rathkii | reverse complement strand
CGCGAAGTTTAAAAGGTTGAGAAACGCTGTTCTAAGCCGGAATTTGAATGCGGGAATCTTCTGGTGATTTTGAACTTTTAAGCCGCTTTAATTTATTTGTCTGTTTAGTGAGGTTTTTGCGGGTTTGTGACTAATTTTTGAATAGTGTGACATCAATATTGAATTAGTTTTTTGGCCTGTGAATTTTTTTTTTTGTTTTGGTTTACAGAGAGTGTGTGAAGTGTTGATTTTATTTTATGGTACGGAATATTTTTTGTAGTGTTGATTTTGTGATTAATAGTTATTTGGTTAGTGATTAATGTGGTGTATGGTCTGAGTTTTCGGAGGGAGTTTCTTTGTTTAATAAGTTGACTGATTTCGGGGGATAGTTTAGGATTGTAGGATTTTCTGTGACCCTTAGGTATGTAAAGATTGGCTGATTTGATGATTGTGTTGTTTAAGTGAATTGATTTGTTAGAACGAAAAATTAGATTATTTGAAGTTTTATATATATATATATATATATATATATATATATATATATATATATATATATATATATATATATATATATATATATATATATATATATATATATATATATATATATATATATATATATATATATATTTATATATATCTATACTATATATATATATATATATAACATATATATATATATATATCTTTACTCTATGGTCAGTTTTGAATTTTTTTTTTTTTTAATATATTGCTACTATATGATACCAACAATGAATTTCAGTGGTAACGGACATGATTAAAAAATATATAGGACCAGTTACGATTCCGTCACTTTTAATTTTTTTTTAACTAAAGGAAATATAGGGTAAACCGCAAAGATGGCAGGAGTCGGGGTCTCTTGGCCTTCCGGGGGAACGACAGGGTAGGACTATTTCCCCCCCTCCGGGGAGGGTCTCCGGAACCCCCGCTCTTTGGTATTTGGGTGTCGCGGGGGTTCCTCCGCCCCTCCCCTACGGGGTATGGAAAACGTCCCCCTCTGTCCCCCGTCGGCTCGAGCCCCCTAAAAAATTTTTTTTTTTTATTTTTATTTTTTATTATTTTTTTTACATATTTGTAATAAGCTTTATACGCTGATTCCAAATATGTAATTGGTTTTTCTGTAAGTGTCGTACTTTTTGAGATATTTAATTTATGAAAAAAAATGTTTTTGTTTTATTTTTGTTATATAACTCAGCTTTTGCTACATGATTCCAAATATGTAATTGTTTTTTCTGTAAGTGTCTTACTTTTCGAGATATTTCATTTTTAAAACAATATTTAACAAAAATGTGATTTTTAAAAATTATTTAAAAATACTTCAAACTTTTGAATCATGTCCGTTACCACTGAAATTCATTGTTGGTATCATATAGTAGCAATATATTAAAAAAAAACAAAAAAAATTCAAAACTGACGGAGTATATGGCTAAAACAGAAAAAGAGAGACCTATATATATATATACTATATATATTTCTCTTTATATTTATATTTATATATACATATATATATATATATATATCTACACATATATATATATATATATATATATATATATATATATATATATATATATATATATATATATATATATATATATATATATATATATATTTATATATACCATATATATATATATATATGGTTGAAGTCTAGAACGTATGTCGCACAACGAAAGTTAAAGTAATGAACTAAATATTTTGAGAAATTTAATTTTTTACCTTTTTTTTTGTAAAATAAAACACGAAAAAAAGAAGAATTAATATTTCTGAAAAATGAGCTTCACTGATTTATATACAATTTGTAATATAACATATATGTATATATATATATATATATATAATAAATATATATACCATATAACATATATATATATATATATATATATATATATATATATATAATATATATATATATACACTATATCTATACATTTCTATGCTACTAATATATATATATATATATATATATATATATATATATATATATATATATATATAAAAATAATAAATATAATATAAAAAAAAAAATATATATATCTATATATAATAATATAATATATATATATATTGTTATATGTATAAAAAATAAAAAAAATTATTGTTAATAATTATAGTAATATGATTAGAGAGCCTATTTAGAGACCTTTTATTGGTTACTCGTTAAAATAAATAGACTTTCTATTAAATTTTGCTTTTTTTAACTAAAGAATACCCAAGGGTTACCGATGGCAGGAGTCGGGGGTCTCTCGGCCTTCCGAGGAACTACGGGGTAGGACTAATTCCCCCCTCCGGGGAGGTCTCACCAGAACCCGCTCTTTGGGTATTGAGTGTCGCGGGGTTCCTCCGCCCCTCCCTACGGGGTATGGAAAACGTCCCCCTGTGTTCCCCGTCGGCTCGAGCCCCCTAAATTGCCGTGTAATACCTTTACAAATAATATATATATATACTATGTCCCAGCACCCCCAAAAAAAATAGCCAATTTTTATGTTTAATTTTTTTT
>JABUQX010097637.1:0-10000 GCA_015478945.1 Trachelipus rathkii | reverse complement strand
TCTTGAAATTGGCATAAGTGTCGACGGAAATAGCCATGTTAAACCATGTTATCACTGGTCTGCATGATGATTGAATTTTCTTCTTTGATGTGGTCTTCTGCCGGAAATCGCTGCGGTTTGTTGTCTGCTTCCTTTCCCAGGGACACCAGGCTTGTAGGAAAAGAAGTTCGTCTATATCCTCTTCTTGAATCTTCCTTTTTCTGTGACAAACTTCTTCTTGTAGGGTCCTTAGAACACCGAAGGCATCTTTTTAGAAAGGTGTTCTTGAAGGCGATGATTATTCTTCTGGCCTTCTGTTAAGGGCTGCTGGTGTTCTAAAGATATCTTTTTGAGAGGGGTGTTCTTATTCTTGAGTCTTGAGCGGGTGTTCGAACAGCTGGGTTCACCAATTCTGCATTAGAGGAAGAGGGCAATTCTGTAGTGGCAAGAGTGTTTGGGAGTTATCTCTTCTTCTTCCTCCACTGGCAGTTCTGGTTGGTGTAGTACAGGGATTGTAGTTATCTCTTCTGCTTCTTCCTCCACTGCACAGGTAGTAGCTGATGGTAGTTCTTTGATAGTTCCTCGTATTAGGCTTCGTTTAAACGTTGACGGCAGGGTTGGTATGAATGGGCCCGACCCCAAAAACCCACCCGGGTTTTTTCAAAAAAAAAAAAAAAAAATTGAAAAAAACAGCTATTTTGCCCACTTGGGCTTTATATATATATCATAAATACTATAATAGTATATATGTATATATATATATATATATATATAATATATATATAAGTAGTATTAGTATAGTATATATATGTATGTATATTTTTAGTGATATATTAGGTATATATATCACTATAGGATAGTAGTATATTATATCTATAACTGAATATAATATATATATAATAATATTTGAA
The DNA here is from genome assembly GCA_015478945.1 of Trachelipus rathkii. Lineage (NCBI taxonomy): Eukaryota > Metazoa > Arthropoda > Malacostraca > Isopoda > Trachelipodidae > Trachelipus > Trachelipus rathkii. The sequence continues at coordinate 9,110 of JABUQX010097637.1, read as the reverse complement.
TATATATAGTATAGTATTAGTTATAATTATAGTATTATATTATAATATATATATAGAGTAGTATATAATATATAGTATATAGGTATAATATATATATCTAAATATAGTATAGTATAATATAGTATTTATATATATTATATATCATAATTAATGAATATACCACTTTTTTTTTTTTTGTACTTGTGTCACCCATTCTGTCCGGCAGCCTGTAAGGAGGGGGTGTTACACGTCTCAGAGCTCACCAACTAACGCAAATTAAAGGCAGATGAGCACAGACGCAAGCCTTGAAAGTGAGGAGACTTAATTCAGCAGGAACAGCAGAAGATGGAAGAGAAATTCCACAGAACAAGGTGGCAGTAAAGAAGGAAGCAACCGCAGCGAACTAGCCTGGGGTTACCAATATCCACACAAAACTCAAGCGCAGACACAGCACCCTTGTGCTACGCGGGCGTCGTAAAGGTGGTGATACGCGCAGTGACAAGTTCCCTCGAGCACCTGGCACTGCGGTACCTATAGAAAAAGAGATAGAGCACCAACATCGCGGCAAGATAGAGGGTCAAGTGAAGGGGAAAGTACGGAAGACAGTTTATAAGTCTTTTTGGCCTTTGACTCGACCCTGTGCAAAAGCCGCCAGAATCCCCCCCCCCAGATTATGAGAGCATTGTACTCCATACAGGGCGGATGAGGCCCTTGTGATAGGCTGGAGTAACTGAGAAGAGGAAAAAAGTCTCGGTCTAAAAACAGAATTCCAGTTTCTTTGAGGCCGCCCTAGCACCGTTGTGATTGTGGTGTTTCCAAGACATTTGTTTTGTGTTATGTTTAAGTGCGCAGACGGTATTGTCAACGAGGAGAGCGAAGACCTGTCGAAAGAGATATAGGAAAGTTGGAAGGTGTTTAGAGATGGGGATTTGTAGAAGTTGAGTTTTTTTAAAGAATTGAATTATCAAGGTTGAGGGACCCCACCCGGAAATTCTATCCAAGTCAGCGAGAATTAGAATCGGAAAGATTTAAGGCGAGAGGGCAAATTCTAGAGAGTCAAGAGAGGGAGCAGAATGGAATAATTGAAAGAATGAAAGGTCAAGTTCATCGGCATACGAGTGGATAGTATTTTGAATGTGCAGGTGAGAAGATCATTAAGTGAAAAATAAGAATAAAGTAGGAGATAGACAGAACCTGAGGAACACCACAATTGACAGAAAAAGAAGAAGGAAAGTCGCCCCGTCAACAACAGCCGATATTGAGCGATTTGAGAGGAAACTAGACATAAGTAAGCAAAGAGAAGGAGGACACCCAAAGGAAGGGGAGCTTGGAGAGCAGGGACGACATGCCATACCCGGTCAAAGGATAATGTCAAGCGCGCACCACAGCAAGTCTGCCCCACAGTTTCCTAAAAGGGCAAAAAACCATAATCAGTAAGATAGGAAAGTAAATCGCAAGTAAGACCTCGAGCGCCGAAAGCCATAACTGGCGATCGGAAAGAAGTGAATGAAGTTCCAGATGTAGTCAAGAATGAGAGTTGAGTTAGAGCGGTTTTTGCAAAGATCTTTTAGATAAAATACAAGCTGTATTAGATACTACGCGGCAGATAGTTAGGAGCAGGGTCCAAGCGGCTGCCTCTTTTTCGCGAACGGCTGCGCATTTGCGTGCTGCACTACGTCGAGGGAGAGTTGTTAGTATTGAGACAGAGAAATATATGTTGAACACGAGGGGGAGGGGCCAGCAACGGGAGCACACTCCTCAAATCACGGGAGGAAATGCGCATCCGGCTACCGCGGCCTTCCTCAACGTTCATAATTTCAGGAGCTCATACACCCGATTAAATGTAATCACAGGTAAAGGCGTAGAACACCTGAGAGGAGGAGGAAGAGGAATGCCAGAATCATCCAGGTTGAGTTAGAGGAAAAAGAAGGCCGAAGAGATTGGCCTTTTCAGTTGGAGAAATTAGCAACAGAACCATCAGAACGAATAAGTAGGAGGAAGAGGCAGATTTACAGAAGTTGTTAGAGATGTTTTTGGCAAGAGGCCAGAAAGATTTGTCAGTAGGAGAACCATAGAGAGTAGTTAGCGCACTTTCGTTGATGAAAGCCCGCTTTGCTCGTCGAAGAGTATCGCTGCAACGATTTCTAGCTGAATGAAAATAGCAGAGAGATTAGGAGAACGAGAAAATTTTCCACTTCGCCCGAATATTGCACTGTCTCTAGCCTGAATGGCCAGAGAACAAGTACGATCGAACCATGGATTATGAGGAGAAAAAGATTTAAGCTGCAAGATTCGTTTAAGTTTAAATGCCTATGAATTTTTACAATTTTGGTGACATTTTCAATTCCCTAGTCGATTTCTAATTTAGTCACAAGACCAAATGTAGAAAATAGTCTTTCAATTGAGGCAGAACTTGGTGGACAGGTTCAGGTCAAATTACCAAAAAAAAATCAAAATCCTGTGACAAATTGTTTGGCTCAATGTCGATCTCCATGACGGACCACCAGCTTTCAGCTGGTTTCTTTTTATATAAGTTTAGAACTTGTATCATTTCGCACAAAAGTACTTCAATTCAAACACTTAAAAATGAAGACGTTGTTAGATGACAGAGCAAAAACTGAATATTTTTTGGTAAAGAATTTCTTTTTTGTGGGGCAGTTGTCGTTTAATTATATATTCCATAATTTCGTTTTGAGCTTTTTGATGTGTCAGATACTGGATAAACCATGTTTCACATTCGTCGAATGTTTAGCCGACCATCGAAAAGTAGGTGAATCCCTTTTTTCTATAAGATCTATACTTTCAACGGTTGTATTTAACACTTGATTCACTAGATTGTCAGAATATGACAAGCGTTTGCAACATTTTTGAGAATACACTTTTATTCTTTCAATTTTATTGCTAATTTCATTACTGCAATATTTACATTTTACTTTGTTGGTGCCTTCGACATTCAGAACTTCAGTCCATTCATTTCCTAGTTTTCTTCCGGATCCAAGAGTCTTTGGCATTATTGTTATAATCAAACTTATAATAACTTAGCAAAATTTAAAACAAACAATTAAATTAATATGAAATTAGTTATTGCTGAAAAAAAGAAAAAATTATAAAAAACAATTTTCCCCGTGTCTTTTCCAGGTTTAAGGTGAAAAAAAAAGCAGGTCCCACTGGGCCTTTTTTTTAAAAAAAATGTTTTTTTTGCTAACCCTGGTTGAGGGGCCTAAGTATCCTACCGGAGGTCCTCGGGATTGAACAACCTTTCACTGTTGAAGCGCCTTCTTCTTCAACAAGAGGCTATATGGTTACGCTATGTATGATTGGTACTTCGAGGCTAATGAACCTTCAAAATAAGTTGATATAACCCTTTTAATAGTTATTTCTTTATAGCAAGGTGTTAAAGACGGCTTTAATTCTTGGTTATTTTATTAAATTTATATTCAGATTTTATTCAAACGAGTGACAAACCAAGAATTATGCGCAATAACATTTTTACATTTCTTTTATTATACATAAATCTCTCGCTGACCTGCAACTAAATTCAAAAACCAATTTTGTCTAGAGAGAGAGAGAGAGAGAGGAGAGAGGAGAGAGAGAGAGAGAGAGAGGTGAGAGATAGAGAGATAGAGAGATGAAGAGATACCGAGAGATACATGAGGGAGAGAGAGAGAGAGAGAGAGAAGAGAGAGAGAGAGAGAGAGAGAGAGAGAGATAGAGAGATAGAGAGATAGAGAGATAGAGAGAGAGAGAGAGAAGATGAGAGTGAGGAGAGAGTAGAGAGAGTTAGAGATGGTTGTAGAGCACTGTGAGATGATGAGAAGAGAGTGAAGAACTGGAGAAAGTGGAAAGGGGTTAAAAATCATCTTTTAGATACAATAAAACAGCGCTTGGAATAAGCAATAATTTTAAAGAAAAAAATTATAAACAAACATATAACAATAACTTATTATTATACTAACATATATTAAAAGTGAAAATCATAAACACAAATTTATGATTTAAAAAAATTGTAAAATATAAATTCCTTAGACAACAAGGTTGAGCTGATATTTTTGTTTCTACGATTCTGTCCTCAGTTTTTTATAATATTTTAAACACTAAATTTCTAGGACATATTTGGGCATTTAAAAATAAACACGTATTAAAAAAAAAGAGCGTTCTTTTAAAATCCATGTATTTTATATCTTATCTAATATTTTAAGATCAATTAATTTGACAACTACATATATATTGAAGTATATATATATATTATATATAGTATAGTATATATATAATATATAGGTAAGTATATATGTATATATAATATATATATATATATTATATACTATTATTATATATATATATAGTTCATATATATATACTATATAACTATATATATCATATAATACTATATTGTAGTGTTACTGCATCAATTTATGTATTTTTTTATTGCATATTACGTAAAAATATGATCTTGCAAATTTTGGTAATTTTTTTAAAATTATTTATGTACACTTTGTCTATAAAATTGAATCGTTGATAATCGTGAAAAAAAAAATATATATTATCAAAAATTAATAATGATATCGATGTACCGATAATTAATCTAAACACATTTCGGCACAGTGTTTTCTTCATCCCTAACACGAACGAATGAGAGCCAAATTGTTATGATTTTCGTAGTTTATTTTTTTATATTTTTATTGAAAACATAAACTTAAAATGTACGAAAACTTGTAGAAGAAACTTGAAATAATTTTTTTATATCATTTAAATTAAATGTTTATAGTTTTAATACAGTATTTACATCATTCAGATTGAACGGAATATACAATTTACTATATATATATATTATAGTATATATATATATAGTATATATATATATATATATATATCTTACAAGTATAGTATATATATATATTATATATATATATAGTATAGATGTATGTGTGTGTTGTGTGTGTTGGTGTGTGGTGTAAGGTGTGAGTGTGGTGGTGGATGTGTGTGTGTGTGTGTGTTGTGGTGTGTAATTGTTTACAAAAGGGCCTCATAAACTTATGGATTTTTATAAAATTCACAGAATAGACTAAAAAAAATAGTAATGAAAAATAAAAAGAAAGTGATCGGTCTATTTAGGGGAAAAGGTTACAGCCTCTCAAAGTTTGGAATTTTCCCATATCGTTTTCTTCATAACAAAAACTGAACGGGACTGGAGATCGGTTTAGGACCATCCTAGTTCAGGTTACAATAAGATTTGTTAAGTAAACAAAGTATACTTAACAGTATCAACAGTATACTTAACAAAACATATCATAACCTGAACTAGTAGGGTCCTAAACCGAGACCTAACCGGGTTGATGGATCGGCGATGCCGTAAACCTAGACCTAACCTGATGGATTTACGTTGCCGTAAACCTAGATGGAGTTCTGGCAACGGAACTTGTCCTTTAAATGGATGTTAACCGATATATATTGAACAAACGATATAATCGATTTTTTTCGATTATTTCAAGGCAATAGAGCGCCATAGTTGCCCCCCCCCCCCCATTTTTTTTTTTTAACTTAACGAATACCCCAGATTAAACCGCAAAGATAGAACGAGTCAGGGTCTCTCGGCGCCTCACCGGGGGACGACGGGGGAACTTCATCTCCCCCTCTGTCCCACCGTCGGCTCGAGCCCCTTAAAAAAAATTATAAAAAATAAGTTAACATTTTCTCGAGAGCATGATAAAAAAAAATTGGCAACTCTGGCGCTCCTTCTATATGAGTTTTAGCTAACACGTGACACTGTAGGGTTAGACGTGTAGGGTTCAAAGATTTTTCAATATCATGTCTATTTATGTAACATCCTTTTAAAGGAGTAGCGCCCTGGCAACCTTGGCTATGCTACTATTTGTTTTACAGTCTTCCCTTGCGCCTATTTTGTAAATTACGATAAAAAGAAATTCCGGTCAGCTTTTTTATAAGAAAAGTCTGAGATTTTTTTAAACTTTGAGAGGCTGTAACTTTTTTCCCTAAAGAGACCGATCATTTATTTATTTTTTATTTTTTTTTTTTTTTAGAGTCTATGCTGTGATTTTTATAAAAATCTGTTTAGAGGTCCTTATTGTAGTACAATTATATATATATATATATATATATATATTATATATATATAGTATATATATATATATATATACTATATAGTATATATAACTTATATATACTATATATATAACTATATAGAGTATTATATAATTATTATAGTTATATATATATTAATATATCTATATATGAAACTGAGTATATATATATATTATATGTAATATATATATATATATAGTACTGTTATATAAGAACTCCCAGGAAGAGCTTTCGTCCTGTCAGTTGGACCAGAATCTTCTTCTTCTGGCCGAAACGCTTGAGCCCTAGACTCACTCTAGAAAACTTCTGCGGCGCAATGTTTCGCGACGTCAGTCACTGCGAGTTAACACTCTCAGGTAGGGTTTCGCCCTTTCAGTAGAACTAGATCTTCTACCATTAGGCCTCAAAACTCGTTCCCAGAGTTCTCCAAAAGATCCTGCTTCTAGGCCAAGAAAGATTCTAAACCTAGTCCAGAGTAAGTAAAAGCACAAAGAAAGGACCCGTGCTAGCCCTGTCGGCTATAACCGATGCGAAGAAATTCTTCCTATAAACGACTTACTCGTGAAATATCCATTTATGCATATATAATATATAGTATGACGTATATAGTATATTTATATATAGTATATATATTACTATATATATAATATATTATATACTACTATATATATATACTATTAGTATAGATAATATTATACTATATAGTAAAATCAAATAATATATATATAGATTATATTTTAACTTTATGAATGAGATATCTCTGATGGTACATCATAGACTATCTGTAAGGAATACTAAATATATATATATATATATATAAATATATATATAGTAATATATATTTATATATATATATTATATATATAACTACGTATAGTATATATATATATATAATTGCAACAAAGATCAACTGTCAAAATTTGAACTTGCCTTAAATTAAACTGCGAATATCTATTTTTCATATTATTATTATTATTATTATTTAATTATTATTATTATTATTAATTATTATTTTATAAATTATTAATTATTATTATTATTATTAACAATAGTAAAATGGTTACTTATAAGTTATAACAATGTTTAGAGCCTGTTTCTACTCGAACTGCAATAAGATAATGTTTATTTTCAAACGATATGAAAATAGTAGATAAATGTTCAAGAATTATAGTTATTTCTTTCTTTATTTATATATTGATCTATTTTTTTTCTTTCTTTATTTTTTTATTTATTTATTCTTTAATCAATATTTTGACTTCAACACAAAACGCGCAATCTCAGCCCCCACCGAAGTAGCCAACCAATACGGAGTCTTAACGGAACTAACACGTTTTCCGATGAGGAGAAGCTGAACTCCAGTGGACACGGTGGAACTGGGCCAACCAGAAAAATACAGTTAAGCCAGCGAGTCCATTTAACGGACCTGTTTCTTGTTTTCTTTTAGAAATGGTTTATTTAATAGAAAAATAGGCCTAAGCCTTTAATGGAGATTAAATGGTTGAAAAAATGAGAAAGATAATTAATTTATTAATATATAATCATATATTATATATATATACTAATATATAAATAATATAATAGTTATATATTTATAATATATATCATATATTACTATATATATAGTATATCTATATATATATTTATATATACTATATAGTATTAGATGCTATATTATACTATTATACGGTAAATATATGGCCAAGATTAAAGAAACACGCTTACCAGCATATCTGATAAAACTAAGATAGTAAAGAAAACGAATAAGCAATATATGGAATTAGAGTATTCAATGTTGTGTTGAAATTGATAGCAAAATTATTATTTATTTTTATATATTATAGTATACTCAAAACTCCATTCTTCAAGGAAAACTAATACATATACAGAGAATCAACGTATGAAATTTGTATGAAAAAAAAAGAAATATATAGTAATAGTATATATATATATAATATAATAGTATATATATTATGTATATCTATATTATATATATATACTATTATAATATATATTAATAACATTTGGAATCAGCGAGGTACGAAATTTTTTTTTTTTTTAGGGGGCTCGAGCCCGACGGTGGACAGAGGGGGGAACGTTTTCCATACGTCCCCAGGAGGCGAGAGAACCCCGACTCTTGCATCTTTGCGGTTTACCTACTTTTTACTTTTTGGGTTAAAAAAAAAAAATCCCTTTGTTTTATACAAACTTTCATACGCTGAATCCATAATAGATATTTTATTAGTTTTGTTTCTTGTACCTATCGTAGTTTTGAGATATATAAAAAAAAAATTTTCCCATACAAAATTTCATACGATGATGTCATTATAATGTTATTAGTTTTTCTTGTACCTATCTTAGTTTTAGAGATATTTATGCGGTGCACTTTAAGCTTAGTTTTCACACACACAGCTCCAGCACAGCCACACACACCATATATAGTATATATATATAGTAGTTATACTATAATTAATATATATATACTATATATATATATAGTATAATATATTAGATAATAATATATCATATATATATGTATATAATATATATATTATTATATATATATATATATATATATATATATCGATCATTAGCTGCAGGAACAACTAAAAAATTGCTTTTTTTGGGTTATTACTACGGAGAGATTTAATGATGAGTTATTTTAGAAACTGTAAAAAGATCCATCATAACACTATCAATTTGCAGACAAAAGAGTTTCTACGTTTTATAATTTCCCTATACTTCGTATTAATAGATTTGAAACTTCAATGCCCTCTCCTGAAAAATCAAAACTTTTAATTATACAGTTCTTGCGGCAGATGAGCGATATATATGTAGTTATGTATATATTATATATATATATATAATATATATATATATATTATGATATAATATATATATATATATATATTATATATATATATACATATAGTATATATACTAATAATATATATTATATATATAGTCCGTTCCCGCCGGGACGGAACCGAGAACATGTTGGCCGAACGACAACAGTAATCCATCGCTTTAAAAAC
>JABUQX010097636.1:30000-32500 GCA_015478945.1 Trachelipus rathkii | reverse complement strand
AGCATAGACAGAATTTGTTGAACTTGTTAATAACAAATAATACACCTATTCCTAGTTCTGCGTGCTGGAGACGCGAATATTTTGTATTATTGGTGGGGATATTTTGATGGCAAAGAGGTCAGCCTTAAGTGCTTTCATAATTTTTGAGCACCTAATTCTTTTGAAGGTAATATGGGTCGGCTTGTCCTTTCTGAAGACGGGAACATTGAGGAGCAAGTGGAAAATCTTGAGATTTTGTAAATATTCATTCATTTTTCATATAATATTATAAATAAATTTTTTGTAAGGATATATACTATTTAGTATTTTTTATTAAAATCATTTGTGAATGCGCACAATATTAGCGGGAGACGTGCGGACGTGCGGACTTGCAATAGCGGAGGTTTGATGGTTTGAATAAGTGCGGAGGATCGCTAGCGGACTACGTTTTTTCGAGGTGCGGAAGTGCGCTAGCGGACTACCCTAAATGAGCGGGTGCCCACCTCTGATATATATAATATCTATACATATATAATATATATTATATATAATATATATTAATATTATATTTATAATATATATATATAATATATATATCTTATATATATATATAGTATATTATATACTATATATATAATATATATATATATATATATATATATATATATATATATATATATATATATATATATTATATATATATATATATATATATATATATATCATAATATATATTAATATATATATATATATATATTATAATATATATAATATACTATATATATAATATACTATATATATATATATATATATATATACTTATATTATTATATATATTATATACTATATATTTATATATATAGTAAAAGTTACTTAACGCCCCCACGGAACGGGAGCTCGTATCAAAAAAAAATTTTCACAGGTAGCCTTCTATGATACATTATATAGATTGTTTTAGGTCTAAATGAAATTTTATTTTCCTGACCTAACCTACCTAACCTAAACCTAGCCTAACCTAACCAAACCTATTTAACTAACCTAACTAGCTTAACCTACACTGTAACCTAACCAAACCTACTAACCTACCTAATTTAGGGCCCCTTAGAAAGAGGGTAAAGAAAAAAAATTAATTTCGCACCATGTAGAAACAATGATTATATGTATCATAGTGTACCTGTGAAAAAATTTTTTTTATCCGGCTCCCGTTCCGTGTGGCGTTAAGTAGCTTTGTCATATATATACTATACTATATACTATATATAATATATACTATATATATATATTATATATATATATATATATATATATATTATACTTAATAATACCTCCTTATAATATATATAGATATATTATATTATATATACTATATTATATGTGTGTGTGAAGCGAGTGTGTGTAGGTGTGTGGCTTTTGTGCTTTGAATTGCAATATTATAGATATATCATTTCTAAATATTGTTCATGCTTTATTATGTTCGATGCAGGTTAAAGTATTGGATAGACATGCGGGAACATGAAAGAAAAAATCTAAATTTCTTTTTCAAAGATTAATTAATTATTACTATCTAGCCAACTCTCTTATATCTGTGCATTCGATATAGAGAGAGAGATAAGTGAAAGGAAGGAGGGGGATATAACTTTTACCTAAATTAAGTTTAAAAACAAAAGTATAAAAACTAAAATTTATGCATCCTATATACATATAATATATATATATATATATATATATAGTATATATATATTTATATAGCGTTTCAAAAATTTTAGTTTTGTATTACTTTTTTGTTTTAACGCTTAATTTAGGAATAGTATATATTCCTCTCTTCCCTTTGTCTATTCTCCTTCCTTTACGAACATGCAGCAGTTAAAGCTTGGGCTTAGATAGTTAATTAATTAATTAATCTTTAAAGAAAATTTAGAATTTTTTTTTCTTTCTGTTCCCCGCAAGTCGCTATTACAGTTTACGTGCATATCAGAACATTAGAATAAAGCTGGAAATCATCTATTTATAGAAATGATTATGCATCTATAATTAATATTGCAATCATCAAGCACAAAAGCAGACACACCTACACACATCTCGTCTCACCACATACACACTTACTGTCTATACGTTATTTTATTATGATATAGTCATATGATATATATATATATAATTATCATATGATATATAATATTAATTAATATATATATTATATATTATTAGATATATTAATATATATTAGGTTATATATATATAGACAAAGCTACTTAACGCCCACACGGAAAGGGAGCTCGGATAAAAAAAAAATTTCACAGGTAGCATCTATTATACATAAATAGATGTTCTAGCTGTCGATAATGAATTTTTGTTTTTTTACCTCTTCTAGGGGCTAAATTTATGGGGTTTAGGTTAGTTTAGGTTTAGTTGGTTAAGTTAGGTTAGGGCTAGGTTAGGTTAGGATTTAGTTAGGGTTATGGTTAAGTTAGTCTAGGTTAGGTTTTAGGGTTAGGAGTTTAATGTCAGGAAAAAATAAATTTTC
>JABUQX010097636.1:22500-25000 GCA_015478945.1 Trachelipus rathkii | reverse complement strand
GGGCGGAGGAAACCCCGCGACACCCAAATTACAAAAGGCGGGGGTTCCGGAGACCCTCCCGGGAGGGGGGAATTATCCTACCCCGGTAGTTCCCCGAAAGGCCGAGAGACCCGGACTCCTAGCCATCGGTGCTGGTATACCCTTGGGGTTTCTTTAGTTAAAAACAAAAAAACAAATTTTAATAGAAGTTCTATTTATCTGAACGAGTAACGATATAAAATTATCTAAATAAAGCGGTCTATCTCATATTACTAAATTAATTAACAATAATTTCTTTGTATTTTTTATTTTTTCTTACATTTTCAATTTATATTTACTTTAAATCCGAGATAGATGTGCTTTCCCTGTAGCTTATGTAGTTTTTATATTTTTTTATTTAGTTTATTTTTTTTTTAATTTTTTTTTTCTTATAACACTTTCCCGCACTAATATCTTACCAGAATGTATTCCTTTTCCCGGTAGCGGTTGTAGTTTTTTAGATATGGTTTGTGGCTCTAAAAAAAAATTTTTGTGGACAAAGATAAAGGAACTCGTACACAAAACATTGAACGGTAAATATCAAGCAATTAGTGTTTAATTTATTTTTATATATAATTTCAATTTTGAAAACATATTACAAGCAATACTGATATTACGACTATTAGGAAAATAATTTTCATTACATTAAATTCTTATATTTAAATGGTTTTTTCAGTATTCCATTGAATTCTCTATCTTATCTAATACAAAACTTCATTGCAAAAAAGATAAATTATAAAATAATTAATTGAATTTTAAATAGAAAAAAAGGCGTGAATGACAGTTCTTGCTGCATAATAGAATGCGCAATACCAACTTTACATCTATTCTTTTTTTATTGTGGTTGGCGAAATCATAAAAATACCTATATATTATATATATATAAGTATATATCTTATATATATATATATAATATATATATATATATTATTATTATATGATATATATACTATATATTTATAATTATATATATACTATATATATAATATATATATTAATATGGTCAGGCATCCGGAAAAGGCCAGGCATGTAACTAAAAAAACTATAACAGCTACACCGAAAATAAATTCATTTTATTAACAGGGAGAACTTTTTTTACCCCGGACAATTAAAAAACAAAATTTAAAAAAAATACGCTTTTAAAAAATTAAAATTTGTAAAAATATTTTTAGTTCTGATGAGGCAGAATACGGAGAAGCTGGAGTAGTCGGAGGAAGCGTGTGAAAGTTTTGCAAATGTTGAATCGTTTTTTTCTTTTAAACTGTATGTAATTATCGTTTTTAGGAAGTACAAAGGAACGTCAGTGTGGTAAAAGACAGCAACATGCATGTAACTAAAAAACTAGAACAGCTACATGAAAATAAAAAACATATTTTTAACCAGACATTATTTATGGAAATGACATTAAAAATAAAAAAAATAAAAAATAATGCGTTTTAAAAAAATTAATATTTAAAAAAAGAAGGAATGTACGATAAGTATCGTTTATGAGAGGTAGAAAAAGTTTACGATAAGTTTCGTTTTTGAGAGATATTAAAATTACTTTACTATCAAACTAAAAAACTAGAACAGGTACATGAAAATAAATAACATTTTTTTAACAGGAGACATTTTTATGGCTGAAATTAAAAAAAATAAAAAATAAAAAAACGCTTTTAAAAAATTTGATATTTAAAAAAAAAAAAAAAGGTATGATAAGTATCGTTTTTGAGAGGTAGAAAAAGTGTACGATAAGTTTCGTTTTTGAGAGATATTAAAATTACTTTACTATCAAGTAGTAGTTTAAAACGTAGTGATGCTGTTAAAGAACTTACTTGTCATTAAAAAAAGTAACAAGCAATGAATTATATATATATATATATATATATATATTATATATATATATATTATATAATATATATATATATATATTTATATATATATATATATATAATAACAAACCACAGTATATCAACATTATCAACTAGTGTAATATGCAACTATTATATTATATTTACATATAATACTATATTATTATATGGTAGAAAGCCCTATTAAGAAACCTTTCTATACGCTATACTCGCTTAAAATAAAGACTTTCTTAGTATCAGTTTTTTTTTTTTACTTAAAGAATCTACCCCATAGGAGCTATTACCTCCATTTAAGGCAGGACTCGGTGCCTCTCGGCCTTTCCGGGGAACTACGGTCGTAGCACTATTTCCCCCCTCCGGGAAGGGTCTCCGGAACCCCGCTCTTGGTATTTGGGCTGCTCGCGGGGGTTCTCCGCCCTCCCCTACGGTATGGAAAACGTCCCCCCCTGTGTTCCCGTCGGCTCGAGGCCCCTACATTGCCGTGTAATACCTTTACAAATAAAATTATATATATATAATATATATATATATATTATATATTATATATATATATATATATGTATATATCATACTATATATATTATATATATATATATTATACTATATATATATTATATTTACTCTGTCCCCCC
>JABUQX010097636.1:12500-17500 GCA_015478945.1 Trachelipus rathkii | reverse complement strand
AAATTGTGTTCTAAAGTGAGAAGGATGAGCTGTTTTATGATGGGAAAAGGAAATTGTAAGTTGATGTTATTGTCGGTTATGTATTTTGTTAACAGATTTAAAGCTTGAGGTACTGGAACAGAAGTAAAAAGAGAGGTGACGTCATAGCTGATGAATTTGTGTGTTTTCGTGTTAAGAATGGTTGTTCTGTGTATAAAATCTTCAGTGTTTTTTAAGTGTGAATTTAGAGATTGTACCTAGTAGAGGTTTGAGTTGTAGAGATACCCATTGTGCTAACTTCTAAGTGTGAGAGTTAGTGTTGGCTATGATGGGGCGTAGTGGTATGTTGGGTTTATGTGCTTTTGGTACACCGTAAAATTGGGGAATTTGTGTCATGTATGCATTAAGTTTTTTTTGAGGTTTGGATAGTTATTTAGAATATTTTTAAGTGAGTTGTTGAAAGTTTGTTGTGACTGTTATGACTATATTATGAATATCATTATCTTTTCGGCAATCCTGGCCTCAGTCACAAACACCGATTTTGCAGAGAAATTCTACCGTGCAGTTAGCCGCCTCAAGAATAGCATTAATATAGTGGTCTCCAGAGCTGATAAAGGTAACAATATAGTCATAATGGATACAACCGAATAAAACACAAAATGCAATAATCTACTCAATGATACAAACACTTATGAACCGCTGACAATATATATATATATATATATATTATATATATATATATATGTATATACTAATATATATACTATTATATTTATATATAATATATAATATATATTATATATATTATATTATATAAATATATTATATATTATATATATTAGTATATATTATATTATAATATATATATATATATATAATATATAATATATATATATATATTATATAATATATAATATACTATATATATATATATATATATATATATATATATATATTGAGGTGTGTATATGTGTGTGTGTGAAAAGGTGAACTAGTAAAAGCGTAGGAGTTAAAAGATGAAATTCGAACGTGTGTAACAACTGCGCAATTTCCCTTTGTAATTTTTTTCAGCTTGAAATATTCAATAAATTTCCACTAACGTTAAAATTAATATTTATCTTTTTATGAAGAAAATTAAATTTGAATAATTTTCATCCATTCTTTTAAAAGGGAAAATTGGAAAATGGGAAATACTGATTTGGAGGAATTATTTAACAATATGTTGCTATGGAGACATATTTTTTAAATTATGAATATAAAATTTACGCACACATATATGCATACATACAAGCATATATTTATTCATAGATATGTACACACAGGCATATATATATATTATATATATATATATATATATTATATATATATTTAATTTATATATATATATATATATATATATATATATTATATATAATATATATATATATACTATATATATATTCATTATAATCATGTACGTTTTGATAGAAATGCCGATTATACTGAGTATTGTTTTTTTTTTTGTTTTTTTAGCTTTAATAAATATTTTGATACAATATAAGGAGGAGAATTGCCAGTAGCTGCTCCAAAATTTGAAAGATATTTCATCGGCATTCTTATTGTTTGATTTTAGAGTTAAAGTAGTTAGGAAAGTTTTTAATTTAATTTTTACTCTTATTCTAGTCAAAGTTATAATTTAAAAATTTGCTCTTTTTAAATTAAACCAAAAGTATTGTGATTGAAAATGAGAGAAGAAAATGCATTAAAAAAAAAACAATTTTGACAGGCATTGTGAAATACTGGATGAAAATGCTTTCTTTTATTTACAGGTTAAATAAAAAGGAAGTATGAAAGAAATTAAATTAATATTTTTCCTCTCATGGTAAGTGACTGAAGAAATAATTCAAATTTTTTATTTTTTCCTCAATGATATCACATTAGGTGTTGCTTCGGGAGGCTGCAAAATGAATATTCATGTCAGCAGAGCAAAGAATCCAGATATCAAGATATGTATTAGATAACTTTTACTTTATCTAGAATCTTCTGAGCCCTCATCTGTAAAAAATTATTACATGAGCTATAAGTATTATATACTTATTATATATATATATATATATATATATATATAATATTATACTATATATATTATATACTATATATATATATCATTACAAGATATACCTATTATATATTATATATATATATCATATATAATATATAATAAGGTCTTTCTGAGTTTGAAGCGAACATTTGTGAGCGCGCAGCTTGTTTATAGGCTTGCCGAAACACGTCAGTCTCTGACAGGATGCTGCCAAGTGAGGAATTGTTGTGTTTGAAAGTCGGAGTTGTAATTTGAGCAGGATGACGAAATGTTTCATCAAAGATACTGCATGAAATTTTGCTAGAAGCTTGGTGACACGTAGGCGAAAACAATTCACAAGATTCAACAGGATATTGATGATGATGCAATTGGAATGTAGCATGCCTTATTCATGGAACATGAATACTTATACGATTTAAATTCATGCAAATCAAAAGTATGGGTTTAGCAAGTATAAGAAGAAATTTACCACTTACATACTCTGGTGGTTGAGGCACTCGTAAACTGTCATGTGGGACAGATGCTATAGATGATGGTATGTCTGGATACGTTAGGTACGTCTTACTTTACCTTTTCTGTACTTTTTACTTCAATCATATATAAACCAGACATATATATATATATACTATATATTATAATATATATATATATATATATATATATATTATATATAATATATATTATATATATATATATATATATATATATACTATCATAGTATATATATACTATATATATATATATATATAATATTATATATATATATATATATATATATAATATAATACTATATATTATATATACTTATTCATTTGATTTGCAACAAAATTTGCGACTTATAATATCTGAAGTCAAACTCGATGCATATTTTGTTTGTAGATAAAGTGTATATGCAATATAAAACCTTTCATTTATCAATATCTTTTTCGATAACATGCTTCCTCTTTCTCTTCTGAAACCAATTATTTGAGAAAAAATTGTGTCATTGCTGAAAGAGAAAAATAATGATAACGTCAAGTGCCAGCAGTGTACGTTTACCTTACTGATTTAATTAATTACAATATATATATATATATAATATATATATATAGTATATATATTATATAATATATATATTATATATATCATATATATATATATATATTATATATTATATATTATATATATATATATATATATATATATATATATTATATATATAAATATATATAAATCATACTATATAATATATATATACTATATATATATATTATATATATTATATATATTCAAATATATATATATATATATATATAATATATATATATATATTATATTATATATATATATATATATATATATATATATAATATATATATATATATATACTATATATATATAATATAGTGTTGATATTCCATCTATTGCGATGCAAATGTTTTGCATATTGCGATGTATGTTTCGCCTATTGACGAATGTACTTTGTAGTGCTATTTAGCCAAAATGGAATTTTTTAATTACCGTGGGAATTTTTCCCCTTCCACCGACGAAAAAAAAAACTGACAGGGTATTTAAAAAACAATTAAAATTAAAAAATTAATAATAAATTAATAAATAAATTAATAAATAAATAAAATAATAAATAAAATAAATAAATAAATGAATAAATAATAATATTTAGAAAAAAAAAAAAAAAAAAAAAAATTTAAAAAAAAAAAAAAAAAAAAGATTTAGGCTTAAGGGACCGAGTTTAGGCTTCAAGCGTGCATGAATTAATCTCCGTGTATATGGCCCTGAGAGGACCTCGCACCACCCCGCACCAAACCACACCGCTAAGCATGCACTGCACACAGCACCGCACCGCACCGCACCGCAAACGCACCGCACCGGCACCGCACCGCACCGCACCGCACCTCACCTCACTCACTTAGTAACGGATAGAGTTGCTACACTTAGGTATCTTCAAACTTGACACCCCCATAAGGGGTGACGAGGTTAAGTGGCCATCGCACCCATAGAGAGAGGGGGGTGCTAGCCCCCAAACCTAAGATATCGACGTAGAAGGCTGAAACTGGTATACACCCTTCATATAAGGTACCCACATCATATCTGGAGTTAAATAACCGTACAACCCCCAAAGGGGGTCTCAGCCCCAAAACCTGAAAATTTGAATAAGAACGACGAAACCTTTGGATATACACCCTTCCATTAAGGTACCCAAGTGGTGTATGTAGCCAAAAGGACGTACACACCCAAAGGGGGTTCTCCAGCCCCAAACCTGAAATCATTTGATATAGACACCGACGAAAACTTGGATATACACCCATTCATATAAGGTCCCACATTCATATATGGAGGTTAAATAGGCTCGTACACACCAAAGTGGGCTCTCCAGCCCCCAAACCTGAAAATATTAACATAGAACGACGAAACTTGGTATACATCTTTCTTATGATGTATCCTCGATACAGAAAAAAAATTAAACATTTTTATTCTTTTTAGGTTTATAACTTACAAAATTTACGTTTTTTACACACCCTAAAGCAGTAAATCAAGTAATCAAACACCCAACCTACACTTTTTGTGCAATTATGATCTAATTGATCTACTTGATCTTTTGATTCAGCGTCATACTTTTTACTAAAATTAATCCATTGTGTTTACATTTACCCAAAGCAGTAAATGCAGTAATCAGATAAAGCAGTAAATCAGTAAATCAGTAAATCAAATACCCTATAATATATATATTATATATTATATATATATATATATATATATATATATATATATATACTATATATTATATCTATATACTTATATATAGATAATATATATATATATACTATATATCATATTTTAAAATATATATAGTATATATATTATATATATATATATATATATATATTATATATATATATATATATATATATATATATATAATATATATATATATATATATATA
>JABUQX010097636.1:5000-10000 GCA_015478945.1 Trachelipus rathkii | reverse complement strand
TCCAACATATAGCTTAAATATTTTAACTCAGACACTTGTTCCAGTTGATCACCATCTAACATAACTTCACACAGTGGGCTCTCCTCGCTCACTACCATAACCTTACTCTTATCTATATTTACTTTCAAATCCTCTCTTTTACACACCCTACCAAATCTCTCTACCAATCCTCTCAAACTCTCTTCAGATTCGACACACAAAACGAAATCATCCTTATACAATTAATAAGGCACCCTCCCCTCTTTTCCATTCTCCATCTTTCTAACACCTCCCCTGCCTCCTCTGCCTCTAATTCTTTCATAACCCCATCCATATACAAATTGAATAACCAAGGAGACATAACACATCCCTGCTTCACTCCGCTATTAATATTAAACCAATCACTATCAACTCTATTTATTCTTACAAACGCTTCACTATCGTCGTACATGCATACTTTTGTTTCCATTCAAAATCCTACAACCAACACTATATATCACTAACACCTGCCACAGAGCTTTCCTATTAATCCTGTCATAAGTTCAAAAAAAATAAATACAATTTATTCTTCTTCTCTCTTATTTTCTCATTCATTTCTTTCAATGCAAAAATTTGATCCACATATCATCTAACACTTTTAAAGGCACCTTGTTCTTCACCAATCAGTACTTCAGTCACTCGACGCACTCTTTCGACCAAAATACCAGCATATATCTTCCTTATAATACTCAATAAACTAATTCTCCTATATTCATACAGTTCCTCTTATCCCCTTTACCTTTACATAAGGGTACTATTACTGTTCTCTTCCTCTCCCTAGGAATTCTGTCCTCCATAAACGATTTGTTACACAACTTTCACAACCATTCAATCACCATCTCGCTTTCATTCTTGATCATTTCACAAGTAATTTTATCTATACCTGCAGATTTACCATTCCTCAACTTTCTCACTCTACTCATTTCCTCCTCCTTACTCATTAACTCGTTCTCAAAATAATTATTTTTTTCTTGCACCATCAAACCCACACACATTCGCTATCACCTCTCCATTACTGCCAATGTTATACAATGTAGTATATAGTTTTGAATTGAACTCCTCCACACTCTTCTCACATATACTTCGTCAGTTAAGAAAGCACAATCCCTATTCATTATTCTATGCAGATTCCCCTTACTCTCATTCATAATCTTTCTCGCTTCCTTCCAGAAGAGATTCCAGTTCCCTTGTAAGTCCCCATTCCTTCTAAGTACGCAACCTTTAGTCTTTCTTTTTTCCTCCTTATATAATTCCAAACACATTTTTTATGAAACCTCATCATTAGCTTTTAGTACATTAAACCAGGCCTATTTTTTACTTACAACCGCTTGCATCACTTCTTCATGTCCAGGCCACTGGCAGGACTCAATGCTACATTCTTACTTCCTACTTTAGCACATCCACATACTTCTCTTGCGCTACTAACAAACGCTTCCTTCATTTGCGTACAGATTTGTTCACCTTCATCTTGTTCACATTCAACTGATTTATTTGCAAGTGCTCTTAAGTACTTTTAATTATTACCTTGTTTACTTAACTTCTCACTCTTAATTCTACCCACTTCCTTCCTTATCACTTTCCTCTTAATCCAAGCCCCCACTAAATTAATTTTACATAAAATAACATAATGATCCGATAATCCCATCCCTAAAACCTTCACTGATTTAACATTCATCACACACTTCAATATCTCCTTCTTCACCAACACATAATCAATCATACTTTTCACTTCGATACCATTTCTATCTACACCAACTCTAGTATACTTATAAATACTTTTGTGTTTGAAGAAAGTATTATTTACACACATACTTCTCTCCTTAGAGAAATCAATCACATTCCTACCATTCTCTTTTTCACCTGTCATCTCAAAGCCACCTGTTATACCATACCTTTTTTATCAGATTTTCAACCATTTAACTCTCCCAACACAATCAATCTGAAGCTTCTGCTCGCCTCATCCAAAACATCATTCAGATTATTCCAGAAAATGGCACTCTCCTCAACATTAAACTCAGATGAACCATATGTTCCAATCACGCATATCTTGACCTTTTCAAACTCATATCACACCATACTACTCATTTTCACCAGGGTTGACATTAAAAAACCGGCCCAAAAAAAAAAACCAGCTGCAAGTGCCTTTTTTTTGTTTTTTTTTAATTTTTAGCAATTATTTTCAACAATTTAAGAAATATTTTTAAAAATTACTAATATGCAAGAATAAAAACTATAATATGTTTCATTATTAGTGAGCCTAGTTGCAATTTATTCCAAGATTTTTCACACGATATACTTTTTAAATATTGAAATAAATGAGAATGAAAAAAAACTCGTTCTTAAATATAATACAAAATTTTACTAAAAATGAATGTATTTTTAAACATTATTGACTAGAAGAACTAATAACTAGCATCCAATTTTTAAAAATTGGTAACATACACACTTTCTCAGCTTAAACTCAAAAAGTAAAAAAAATTCCACTTTGGATATAAAATTACTAGAATATATTTTGAAGTTCTATTATTTTATAAATTTATGTAGTATGCAATAAAGTATAAAACTAATTTGTAACTATTGGAGTTGGGAATTAAGTTCAGTGAATAAATACACATTTCCCAATTTTTATTTCACATTAGTAACTATTTTGTTGTCTAACCTGTCTTCCCAATTAAAAAATCGAGGCAGTACTTAAAGCAGTATGGAGAGAAGTTGGCAGATAGCGTTTTTGGCAGAATCTTCGTGAAACTGCGCTCTTCTCCGGCGATTGGTTCCGCCTTTTTGGCAGAATTAACACTAATAAACTGTGTTGTTTCTCGGGAGCGTAATGCGCCTAAAATGCTTGACGCCACCAATAAACTCTTTTAAAGCTACCGCTAACTGCTATAAATCTCTAGAGAGTTTTCCCTGGCCGTCTACAAATAAATGCTTTGTCACTGGGCCATATATGAGTAGTAGTATACTATTATAATATATATATAATTATATATACATTATTTATATATATATATATATATATATATATATATATATAATATATATATATATATATATATTATATATATATATATATATATATATATATAATATATATATATATTATATAATATATATATAATATATATATATATATATATATAAAAATGTTTATATATATATATATATATATATATATATAATAATATATATATATATAATAATTCAAATGTCTTACAACTTATACCATTAATTAATCGGCAGAGTAGGCTACGATAGAATCACGACAGAAAAGTCTATCATATAGTAGAGTAGGGTAGGTATAGGTATATAGTATAGTATCAGTATATAGTAGGTGATATATAGGGTATTAGTATATGTATAGTGATATAGTATATAGTAGTATAGGTGGGTATTATATATGAGTGGTTGAGTTCCTCAGCAGGCGAAATATGATAAAGTCCCACCAAGAGGTAACGATTGAGAGCAAGTCATGACTTTCTTAATAAAGCAAATGTGTAATAAATACTAACATTATCATGAGCTTGAATTTAAAAGTCAACATACCTATACAAAAGTGACTATATACATACAGGTATCCAGTGCAATCCTAACTAGTTTCTAGGCAACAACTACTTAACTATTGGTAGCTAACTTACTAGCTTCCCAGAGCCTCAGATTATGAATGGCGACATTGTTCGAAGCTTTAAATAATATAAATAATAAATATATATTTAATTATTTTACTTAAGATAGTCCTGTTATGTCATTACTATCAAATTAAGTGCAAAAATAAGCAATACTATTCAACCTTACAAGTTCACCAATTAGGAAATGACTTCCATTCAGCTGTGGAATTGGACAATGTCTGCCTAACCAAATTAATATGTTTTAAAATTTGTAAATTTTAATACCTATTTATTTAATTTATAATTGTTAAGGGGTGGCGCCTAATTTTTTGTGTCAACCTAAGCCTGGCCGCACTTGTTCACACGCCCCCCTTAAAATGGGACATTAAATTCGAAATTTTCAGCCGATTTTTGACCATATGAACACCAAACTGTAGCTTTTTATTGACATCCTAAAACGTGGTCGGTATGTCAGGTGGTTTTCTGTGTCTGTAGCATCGTTTTGGTATTTTCAATTTTTGGCAAATCTAAGGTTTTTTGACATTTGTCGAAACTCCTCCTAAAATATTTTTCGAATGACTTCAAACTTTGAAAAAATACAAAGATTGGACTATTATCTAAAAAGTGTAGCAGGGGAATTTTGATATTTGACCCATATCTGAGCATTGGTCGATTTTCCAAACCTACTATTTTTGGGTTTCCAAATGAAAAATTGGAATAATTTTTTTCTTCTCTCTATCTGTCCGCATGAAATTCTTCAGGCACAATTTGTCATCGCGGGCGAGATGCACATTTCCTCATACTCAGATAATTTCTTTGTATATGCAGTAGTTTGGGATTTTTTCTTAGGAAAAAATTTTCAAAAAAAAATTTTCTTTGGAATCTTTCAAACAAATTCTTCTTTCTGAGTATACCCCAAAAAAATTATCTAAGTCAAAAAAGATGTATCTCGCCCGATTATACAAGCCCTGACAAATTTAAATGTTGATCGATAAGTAGAACAAAAAAATTTATATATTCAATATTTCACTTTTTCGAGCGACAAATTTTTTGAAAAGTGAAATATCTGATTTAAATTTTTTTTCTACATTATGCCGAATCCACATCAAATTTTCAAGGCTTGTAAATAGTCGGGCAAGATACACTCTTTTTCTACTTAATTAACTTTTTTTGTATACTTCAAAAGAAAAGTTTTAAAAATTTCCCAAAATTTTTTTTTTGAAAGAATATCGGCTTTCGATAAAAATCACACCTACTGTATATACAAAGGAATTATCTAAGTAAGAAATTGCATCTCCTCCGACTACAAATGTCCTGAAAATTTCATGCGGATCGGATAAACAGAAAAAAAAATATTCCAACTTTTCAATTTCAAAA
>JABUQX010097635.1:0-24490 GCA_015478945.1 Trachelipus rathkii | reverse complement strand
AACCGATGCGTAGTTGGGCAAGAGAAAAGTGGATTGAGTCGGTGAACTAGTCGCTCCGAGTTGGCACGGTTTGCAGAGGCGAATGCTGCGCATGATGGTGAGACGGCGGCTTTGGTGTGGCAGCCAGTCCACTCAAGCCGCTGGAGCTTGACCCTGCACATTGAGCCGATTTACCATGCAGCGAGGTCTGAAATGTGTCTCATTTATTTAGGTGATTTTCGTCCGCATCGATTTCACTGGCAGGCAGGTAGCGTTGGGTTTTCGATTTTTGTCGCATACGCTATTTTTTTCCGATGCATTTATCACGTAAATTTGCCCCTCAGTCTTGGGGCAAAGAGAAGATTTAGTTAAAGTTGTTATATATATATATATATATATATTTATATATATATATATATATATTATATATATATTATAGCAGATAGATATATATATATATGCTATATATATATGCTATGTTTATGTTGTTATATATATATATATATATATATATATATATATAAGTATATATATATATATATATATATATATATATATATATATATATATATATATATATATATATATATATATATATATAAGTATATATATATATATATATATATATATATATATATATATCTTTCTTTTGTTTTCTTCCTCTTTTCCCCCAAGACTGGGGTAAGGTGCAGTGTCATGCATCGGAAAAAAAGAAAAGTAGAATAATATGACAAAAGAAAAGAAAGTCGGTGCCCAGCCTTACCGTTCCCTCTGTACCATTAATTAGTGAGAACTCGGTCATAGACAGAAAATCCACCCTAGAGCTTCATGGGACCTTGACGACAATCACTATGGTAAATCGTCAATGTAAGAGTTCTCATCCTTGGCCCAGGTGGGCCACAACCATACCCCCATTCAAAACCCCTATTCACCCTATTATGCAACTTTTATTCTCATGCCTCTGCCAAACCTACATTTCTCCTTCAGACATTCGTTCACTGACTCAATCCACTTTTTCTTCGGCCCTCCCAGCCGGTCGGTTCCCAAACACACTGCCACTATACATCCGCTTAACTAAATCGACTATCATTTATCCTTTCCACATGACCAAACCATCTCTAACATACTTTCATTTATCTCTCATTTACCCCTTTCTTACACCACACAACCATACAATTCCCTAATACGTTCATTCCCTCATTTTATCAATTTTCTCTCACCACTGGCATGTCCCTAAGATTGTCCACCTGAACACATTGAACTTTAGATCTTATACTTCTTATTCCAGACCATAGTCTCCCTACTATACAATAACACAGATAACAACATACCCTAATGTAAGACCCTAGCGCACTCAAGCATTCTTAGTCCCTTACATTCACCAACGATTTAATTGCACCAGCAACCCTCCCATCTACAACTTTCCTACTACACCTGCATCATCCGTTCCCTTCTCATCCAACACATACTCCAAATATTTAAACTCAGACACTTGTTTCAGCTGCTCACCATCTAACATAAGTTCACACTGATTACGATTGTCCTCACTCACAACTATAACCTTACTCTTATCTACGTTTACTTTCAAACCTCCTTTTACACACCTTTACAAATCTCTCTACTAATCCTCTCAAACTCTCTCTCTCTCTCTCTCTTCAGATTCGCCACACAAAACCAAATCATCTCGCATATAATAGGTAGGGCACCCTCCACTCATCTCCATTCTCCATCATTCTAACACCATTTCTGCCATCCCCACCTCGAATTCTAATTCTTTCATTACCATATCCATATACAAATGGAGACATAACACATCCCTGCCTCACTCCGCTATTAATATTAAACCAATCACTTTGACTCCATTTATTCTTACACACGCTCACTATCGTCATACATACTTTTGATTCCATTCAGAAGCCTACCACCAACACCATATATCACTAACACCTGTCATAGAGCTTCCCTATTAACCCTATCATACCCCTGTTGCAAATCCATAAAACCTAAATACAATTTATTCTTCTCCCTCTTTTTTTTTTTTTTGTTTTTTTAATGTAAATATTTGATCCACACACCCCCTTCCCACCCTAAATCGTACCTTGTTCTTCACCAATCAGTCCTTCAGTCACTCGACGCACTCTTTCGACCAAAACACCAGCATATATCTTTCCTACAATACTCAGTAAACTAATTCCCCTATAATTTCTACAGTTCCCCTTATCTCCCTTACCCTTATACAAGGGTACTATTACTGCTTTCCTCCAATCCCTTGGGACTATACCCTCCATAAACGCTTTATTATACAACTTCCAAATCCAAACAATCAGCCATCTCGCCTCCTTCTTGATCATTTTCACCAGTAATTTCATCTATACCTGCAGATTTACCATTCTTCAACTTTCTCACTCTACCTATTACCTCCTCCTTGCTAATAACCTCATCCCCAAAATACCTATTCCTTCTTGCACCATCAAAACCACACACATTCACTATCACCTCTTCATTAATGCCAATATTATGCAAATACTTTTCGGAAGTGTTCTTTCCAATATTCCCCTATATCCATTTCATTTTAGTTACAAAAACACCATCCCTATTCATTATTCTAAGCAGGGCCCTCTTTTTCTATTTCCTCTTAACCTTTCGGGTGCTTCCTTCCAAAGAGCTTTCTCTCCGTATTCTCTTTGTAAGTCCTCATTCATACTCCTCTCTTCCAAACTGTTCATTTTACTCCTTCTTTTCTCCTCCTACGTATGCACCTTTTTAGTATTTCTTTTTTTCTCCTTATATACTTCCAGCATCTTCTTTTTGAAACTTCATCATTTAAGCTTTTTTAGTACATTCAACCACGCTTCCTTTTTACTTTTAACCGCTTTTGCATCACCTCTTCATTCCAGTACTCACTGTTAACATTCTCCTACGCAGCATTTAGCACATCCACATACTTCTTTGCACTGCTAACAATTCCCTCATTTGCTCCCAGATTTGTTCAGTTTCAACTTGTTCACATTCAACTGATTTTACGTTTGTGAGTTTCTACATACTTATCCTTATTACCTTGTTCGCTTAACTTCTCACTTTTGACTTTACTCCACTTCTTCTGTATCACCTTCTGTCCATCCAAGCCTCACTAACTTAATTTTACATAGGACAACATAATGATCTGATAATCCCATCTTAAACCCCCTCACTGATTTAACATCCAACACATGCTCTCAACATCTCCTCCTTCTTCACCAACAAAATCAATCATACTTTTCACTTCTCGATACCCATTCCTACCTACACCAACTCTAGTATAATTGTAGTTAGTATATATATATAGTTATATGCTAGTATATGTTGTTAAGAGCAGTAAACTTACTTTTGGGAGAGAGGAGTATATATATATATATATATATATATATATATATATAGTATATTTTATATATATATATATAATATATATATATATATATATATATATATATATATTTATCCATTCTATTTTCTACCATTCTAACACCATTTCTGCCATCCCCAATTCGAATTCTTTCATAACCCCATCCATATACAAATTAAATAACCAAGGGAGACATAACACAACCCTGTCTTTACTCCGCTACTAATCCTAAACCAATCACCATTGACACCATTTATTCTTACACACGCTTCACTATCGTCATACATACTTTTGATTTCATTCA
Source organism: Trachelipus rathkii (assembly GCA_015478945.1). NCBI lineage: Eukaryota > Metazoa > Arthropoda > Malacostraca > Isopoda > Trachelipodidae > Trachelipus > Trachelipus rathkii. The sequence continues at coordinate 20,825 of JABUQX010097635.1, read as the reverse complement.
GAAGTCTACCACCAACACCATATATCGCTAACACCTGTCATAACGCTTCCCATTAACTCATCATACGCCTGTTGCAAATCCATAAAAACCTAAATACAATTTATTCTTTCTCCCTCATTTTCTCAATCATTTGTTTCAATGTAAAGATTTGATCCACACATCCTCTACCACTCCTAAACGCACCTTGTTCTTCACCAATCAGTCCTTCAGTCACTCGACGCACTCTTTCGACCAAAATACCAGCATATACCTTCCCTACAACACTCAATAAACTAATTCCCCTATACTTTCTACAGTTCCCTTACTCTTTACCTCATATATGGGTACTATCACTGTTCTCCTCCAATCCCTGTTGAGCTATACCCTCCATAAATGCTTTATTACACAACTTCCAAATCCAATCAATCACCATCTCGCCTCCATTCTTGATCATTCACATTATTATTATTATTATTAATAATAATATTATTATTATTATTATTATTATTTTTAATATATATATATATATATATATATAGCATATAATTTATATATTTAAATATATATATCGAAGAAGAGTATAGTAATTATAGTATATAGTGCAAAGATATATAGATCGAGATATCTGTAAAAAAAAAATAAAAAGATTTATAATTAAAATATATATATATATATATATATATATATATATATATATATATATATATATATATATATATATATATATATTAACCGTTTTCGTTTTTGTCATTTGTGCTTACGCTCGGTAAGAAATGCTTACACAGTTTTAGCACCAATTTCGTGCAAAAACGACCGCGATTTCTTGCGTTTACAAGCAATTGGGAATCAGCTATTGTGATGGAGCCCGTCGATTTGGAATAAACAAATAAAAGCATAACAAATGGTTTATATTACAAATAATTAATCAACTTTTGTGATAGAGTTTATCCATTTGGAAGAAATTATATTTAAAGCCGATTTTATTAAAACATTCATCAATTCAAACGGGCCTTCCACGCCGCCATATTGTTTGTTTACATTTTTGCGAAAGCACCTCCTAAATTCGGCATTTCTTACGATTTTGGGCTGTTTGACAAAAACAAACGCATACTCGAGCATTTCGTACGTTACGTAAACACAAATGCATAAAAAGAAAACTGCTATAGATTAGGTCAGATAGATAGGAAAATTATCAGACAAATTGCTGATATGTTCTTCAAAATTCAAAATTTTCAATGGTTGTTTTCAGAAAAAAAAAGCAACGCTACATTTGCCTACGTCGCAATGTAAGAAACGTTGTGATTGGTTCATAAACAAATTTCTAAATTCCTTTATAAGTTTCATCTTACTCTTTATGGCATTTTTCGAACATAACGTAAATAATTTTTATATAAACTATTAGGCGTTTTCCTTCAATTTTTTACCACGATAAACAGCCGGGAAATATTTTGTAAATAAAATAGCTTTTGTACGTAGAAAGAAAAATTAAACTTGTTTTAAGTTTTGGCTGCAACATTTCCCGCGGAAAGTACAGTGCACGCGTACACAAGATGGTCCGAAAATTATAACATTGTTGAAGTAAAAAAAAAAAAAAAATATATATATATGTTACAGCAAAGAGTAGTAGCAGTAGCAAGAAGAAGTACAGGTATATATATATATATATATATATATATATATATATATATATATATATATATATATATATATATATATATATAAGAGTAGTATATAGTATAGTATATATATATATGTTATAAGCAGCATATATATATATAGTTGTTATATATATATATATATATATATATATATATATATATATATATACATATATATACCAAACCACACTTAAATGCTATACTTAGCTTTACTGCTAATTATGAGTTTTTTTTTTGTCCACCCCACACACAAAGTTCTCCCCTTTGCCTTCCACTGAGTGCCATGGTAATGGTGCATCACTAAATATATATATAGCAGCAGTATGTTGAGCAGCAGTATATATATATATATATATATATATAAGGTTAGTTATGTTGGTTATATATAGTATATATATATATATATATATATATATATATATATATATATATATATTATATATTACGCAAATTTATTTAAAACTGCTATATTCAAAATGTAAGAAATATTAAGGTGATAAAAATCAAATATTAAAATACAATAACAGAAACAAGAAAGAGACAGCTGACATCTTCGCAGTCCAATTCATGGACAGTTTGCCAAAGCGGAGAGTTAGGATGAAACACAAGCGGAAATACACTAAAGGAGTGTCAAAGCGGAGAGATTGAAGCACAAGCCGAAATACAGTAAAGGATCTGTACGACAATGTGAAACGAATGTAAAAATTTATTCGATTGAGGAAAGAAATTTGGCGGACGGATTTAAAGGGAGAACGTTTTTAGGGTAGAGGGAAGGAAATTATTGAGAAAAAAGTAAAAATAAAAAAATACAGAAGCTTAAATTAAATTTGCTGTGAAAAAAAGATTCTATTTGTTGATTCAAATTTTAGATTTTGAAGTAAAAATGAGTTATCTTTCCAAATTATATTGTTGTCGATTTATTTGTTTAAATAAAGTATTGCTCGTATTGCATCTATTTATGTTGTGTTGATCAATACGAGTTTGCAATGGTTTTAGGGTTTCACCGAAGCGCAAAGACATCGTATACTGTAAACCCCAGATGTAATAAGTGTTATTATTATGTATCAGAAAATATGAACACTATGAATATCAAAGTTTTTTAATGGCAAAACGTATATTCAGAATTGGGTCTGAATGTATAAAAAAGTATTTAAAGTTTGAAAAACATATAAATAATTTTTGGCTTTTTATATTGTTGAGAAATTTCATAAATTGTATAGCCAAGGGAATTAAATTGTTGAAAAACTAGTTATTTTGGAATCCTAGTAAAGAGGGCACATAAATTTTACGGAATGATATAGATTTATAAATGGTATGTTTTTAATAAGAGGGTGATTAGAGAAAGCATGAATAAAATGAATCTTAAAACAAGCTTTGAGAACCACATAAAGAATACCGTCAGATGGAAAGATGAAACATGTTAGAGTTCACATTTAACATTGCCGGAAAGAACTGGCAAAGAAACTTGAAAGGTTTTGTATATTCTATAGAGGAGTTTTGGAATGGGGATGAATTTAAGCATGATTTTTAAGGTTTGAAGAAGAGCAATTCCCAAAGACAGGTATCCGCGGTGAATATAGAACATCCGAGATCAACCTCAAGGTTTGAGTTTTAATCGAGGGGAAATGAACCTTTTCATAAATATTCCTTGTCTTCTACTGTAATTATTAAATCTCAAGTTTTCCAATCAATATCCAAACTTTACCATCTTAATTATATAATTTTATTTTACAATGTCAAGTTTTTTCAAAGCAACTACAAAAATGGGTAAAGATCTTGGACCTTCGTAGCTCTCTGCAAATAAAGCACTTGCATTACCACTTTACATTTCAATTTCTAATACGTGACTGCTTTGACTAAACAAAATACATCTTAAGAGTTATTTTATAGTAATGTTTTATGAGTATCTATGTTTTAGTCCGATCAAAAATGTAAATACGCGAAGTATTTTCATTGAACTCAAAAAAGAAAATATATATATTCGAAATATGCCCATGCAGCTTATTTTAAAACGTTATTGTAAGGAAGGAGTACCTCTAAACGAGTAAAATGCAAATTTTTCTTTGCTTGTGAAACCTCTGATTTAATTGAAATTTAACCTAAATATGAATAGAAGTAAATATTTAATTTTTTTGCCTTGATGAAAATAACCAATAATCATTTTAAAATGCAATTACCTGAAATTATGCCATCGAATAGTAAAATGAGGTCATGCCACAGGTGTTCCCTAGAATAGAATAGAATGCCCGTGAGGTGTACGGTGCCATATGCCATAAAAGTGCCATAGGAATCTGAATTGAATACCCAATGAAGTTTTTGTCCTTCAATTTTTGACAAAGATTTTAGACTCTCTGTTTTCTAATATCTCAGAATAGATAGAATAATATGGAACTTGAAAGGGTACTAACCCCTCACCACTAGCAAATTCAAATGTTTGCGCTTTACCCTCAAGGGTTTTGTTTGATGTTTTTAATTTTTATTTTTCTGCGAAGAAAATCAAAGAATACACATTCCATTCACCAGTTTGTACCATGCTACCACTAAAACTAGCATAAATCTGTAGCATGAAAGTTATTCATTCAGTTTTAAAATCTTATATTAGTGATTATTTTTATATTGTATTATAAATTGCTTTAAAATTTTATGCATCTATTAATTATTGGGGGGCTCGAAGTAACTTACTATGTTTACCCCCAGCAGCCACTTTTTAATTGTACTAATTATATTTAGTAGTTTATGCAGTACCTGCTATTTATGCTGTAAATCTGTTACTGTACTGTACCCATTTCTGAATCAAGGTATGATCAGTTATTGAATTTTTATTATCCTTACCCAGGTTGGCCTATGTCTTGTTTTCAGAAGAAAGTGATGTTTAGTTAGATACGAAATACTCCAGAAATATATTTTTTTTTTTAAATTGGAAAAGCTTTTATCATTTCAAAAATTATTCTTTTGGTAATATACAAAATAAATGATGAAGGAATTTAATAAGGAAAAGTAAATACATTTTCGTTATATTCAAACAAAGCAATTAAAAGTTTTAAAATAAAATGAAATATATATTTTAAAGTTTAAACCGACTGTGACTGTATCTAATACAATACTTAAGGCCGTTGTAAAAAAAAATTTTTTTTTAAATAAAATGAAGCCCAAGCTTTTGTTGAGTAATATTTATTTAAAAATGTTATAAAGTTACAATAAATTTCACATAGTTCTCTAAATTATCATCAAAACCTGAAAAACTATAAATCAAAAGTAAGTTCATTTCTAGGTTTGGAAAAAATTTTAATCGATTTTGTGTAGTTTATAATTTCACGTTAATAATAATTATATAAAAAAATTCTTTGGCATATAAAATATATATGTAAAATACAAATTACTCTACATATCCCAAATTAAAAAAAAAAATAACGAATGTGAAAAATAGCTCGACATAAAAAATTATTTGGGGAGACTAAAACATTTTAGACATTCTCCAAAGAATATTTATACGAGGTAGAGTCAGAAAATACCTGAACATTCCGATTAGTCTTCATTTCTTACAATGTAATAAGCGCGTTGAGAAATGTGTGCGAAGACATGTAAGGACGTGCATCAACAAAGTATGAGTGCTGAGCATGTGTTTACAGTTCGGTTTGCTTTGAGGCACTGTCGTTGTATGTTGTCGGAAAGTGTTAATCAAGAAAGACCCACTTTGAGCATGGAACAAACATTAAATTCAGTGTCAAATTACGGAACACGTTTACAGAAACATTAAATTTGATAAAGGTGTATGGTAATGAATCATTATCACGAACCCAAGTTTACGAGTGGTATACGCGCTTTAAAGAAGAGCGGGAGTCACTGGAAGATGATAAGCGTGTCGGCAGACCATCATCAGTGTGTAATGATGACACCAATGCTAGAGTAAGAAGGGAGGTAATCTGGACTGACCGGAGGCAAACCATCGATGATGATGTCAATATTGTCAGGAAATATTGAGCAGAAATCTCAAGATTTCACCAGAACAACAAAAGATTCGAGCAGATCGATCAAAGGGGTAAGTCATGCTGGAGGTCTTCTTTGACATTACATTTAAATGTCTCGCGCACTTTTTGTTCATAACTCAGGGTGGTACAATTACCAAGCATATGTACATTGATATTCTTCGTCGTCTTCGTGACGAAAACATCCTGAGCTTTGGGAAGCGAAAAATTGGGTATTGCATCATGACAATGCCCCAGCACATCGTTCACTCCTGATCTCCTGAATATCTGACGAATGACCACGTACATATGCTTTCTCAACCCCTTGCTCCTCAGATTTGACTCTAGGCGATTTTTATCTTTTCCTTCGCAAGAAGAATCTGTTAAAAGGGCAAAAATTTCAGTCAGCAGAATAATTCAGAGTACGACGCGTGCGTTGAAAGAGGTAACAAAAAATGACTTACAGCTATGTTTCGAGCTTTGGTATGAGCGCTGGCAAAAGTGCGTGACTGTCGAAGGAAGCGTACTTTCGACAAGTTGGGGATATTGTGTAATATGTCGTATCATATACATACGACAATAAAGTTTAGTTAAAAGCTCTAGTATTTTTTGTCTCTTACCCTCCATATTATATATATATACTAATATATCTATATACTACTACATATAATATACTAATTATATTCCTAGAGTGGATCCACACTATAATATATACATATACTATACTATATATATATATATATATATATATATATATAATAATCATAATATATATATATATTATATATATTATATAATATATATTATACTATATATATATAACTATAATAATATATATACATATATAATATATTAACTAATATAACCCTATCCATTACTATCACCTATACGCCTACTACCTAACTATCAATAATAATACTCAATACTCACTATATAACCAATCCAACTACTACTACTAATATATAATAATACATAATAATAATAATCAATAAATAATAATAATAAATAGCCGAATTAAAAAATAAACTTTATAGAATGCGATCATGCACAATCAAACACAAAGCATTCTCACAAAATTTAACCAAGCTGTAAGAAACAACCTTTCTGAAGACAGAGAGCATTCCTGGAATATAACTCTTCCATTGGCTGAGTTTCAAAAAAAAATATAGTTACCCATTAAATAAAAAAAATAAATTTGAGTAAAAATAACTGACCCCAAAAGACTCAGGAAGAAACCTTAATAAATAGAAGGACACTATACTAAACTATAATATATATATAGTATATATCTGACTTTAAATATCTATATAGACATATTTATATTTGTCTGTTATATTCTGCATATAATATATATCTAAAATTATAAATAATATAAATAATCCTTTTTTTTAAATAAGCCTATATATCTATCCAGGGGATGCGGGACATGTCGGATCGGTAGTCGGGAGTCGGGAGTCGGGATCGGGGAGTCGAGCTTTTTCAGCGGGCTCAAGGAGTCGCGAGTCCGGCGAGTCGGGAGTCGAATTCCCAAAAAGTTGGATCGCAGTCGGGAGTCGAGTTAAACGATTTCACAGATCGTTGATTGGGCACATCATGAACAATTTCGTTGTTTCACATTCAAAACCACAAAAAAAAATGGAAAAACTTAAATTGAATTTTCTACTATAAACAAGAGTCGTACAATTTTTATTTTCGACACTTGGTTTGTAGCCAATTACAGTTGTTATTTTTTAAAACTGCGCTTATAAAATAAAGCGTTATAAAAACTGGTTTAAAAATAAAAATGTAGGTAGAAACTACTTATGTATTGTGCATTAACGAATTATCAACAGCGAGCGATGCTAATAATTTACATAATCGTACAAAATTTTAAGTCAAGTAGCGTAGAGTACATAACTGATTTTAAAAATATAGAGTCACACCAAATTATAGATAGTTGCAATAAGCTAAAGAATCAGATAGACTATACTATACATTTCATGACTACCAACAAAACTTGCTGGCGCTTCACGTTCCGTCGTTGTTGTTCAGCAATTTTAAAATCATTTTCCGCTACCTCAATGCCCGTGCAACTTTCTAATATATTTTTAATTCTTTCTGGTGTGTAGACGCGGAAAATCATACCTCTATCTACCCACAACCAGTAAATGGACAGTGTAATTAATTTAAATAAACTAATTAATCAGCTTTAATACGAAAATAAATAACTTAACTCAGTTGGCATAACAACATTACAATTACTTTTACTTGGCAGGTTGTGAGTCTGCGAGCAAAAATGACACTTGATCTATCTATGATCCTCAGCAACGTGTTACCAGCGCTTATATCATATAATATTATACACTAACAATACTATACCTACCTATATATATTCATATAATATATAATATATAGTATATATATATATACTCAATATAATTATATATATATATACTTATATATATATATATATATATAATACTATATATATATATAATATTATAACTATCATATATATATTCAAGTGGCGACCTCCATAAAACGCAAGACTCGTCTCCTCTCTTCTCTCTCTCTCTCTCTCTAGATATATATATATATCATATTATACCTATAGTATATATATATACTATACATAACTATATATATATATAATTATATACTATATATACTATATATATATTATATAGCTATATATACCATATATATGGTCAAGCGTTCATTGTCCTCATATGCTATCTTAAAAAACTATTAATGCTACCAGTAAAAACGGAATCACATTCTTGATCAGCGTCAAAGTCAGTACTGACAACACTTTAAAAAAAAAAACAAAGCGATTTTAGACTAAAACACATTAATAAAAAGTAGAAGAGTAATTTTAAAACTTATCTAATGTGAAGCTTACGTTGCCCTTTAAATAATGGTGGTGTTTAAAAACTAAAGAATACCCAAGCGATACCGCCCCGATGGCAGGAGTCGCGTCTCTCGCTCCTTCGGCCGGAAAAACTACGCGTAGGATATATTTCCCCCCATCCGCGGGAAGTCTCCGGAAACCCCGCCTTTGCGTATTTGGGTGTCGCGGGGTTCCTCCGCCCCTCCCCTACGGGGATCGAAAAACATCCCCCTATGGTTCCCCGCGATCGCTCGAGCCCTAGTGTGCCGTATATACTATATATATATATATATATATATTAATATAATAATTTATATATATTAATACTATATAATATAGTATAGTATATATATATATATATAATATACTAATATATACTATATATATATATATATTTGTGAGTGTTTTAATTTGTGCACCGCTTGAAAGAGATTTGCGATTCAGAACCCCGGTACAAATTTATGACCCTTTATAATGAACTGTTTTTAGAAATTGCAGATTTTTTGATATAATTATCATTTAAACAAGAAATATTAATGTTATTTCAGTATTACACTTTAATTACCATTAATTATTGCTTCTAAGGTTACCATCTTACGCCTGATTCCGAAAATGTATTTCCTTTTTACTGTAGTATTAATATATGTTTTTTAAGTTACATATGACGGACAATGGACACACTTAAGCCTATATATTATATTATATACATATATACTAATACTATATATATATTATATATAATATATATATCATATATATATATATATACTTATATATATATATATACACTACCCTATATATCTATATCATATATATAACTCTAAATTAAAAAGTGTCAAGGTAGCAGGATCGGAGCAAAAAAAAAATTTCACAGGATAGATGTGGATGGAAAATAGAAGTCTTTCAGGCGTCAGATGTGATTTTTTTCCCTGACCTGACCTGACCTTACACTTAACCCTAACCTAACTAACCTTAACGCTAACCATAACTTAAACCCTAAACCTAACCTAATTCTCTCTATAAGATCAGGTTAAAAAAAAAAAAAAAAATTTCATTTCGACCTCCTAGAACATCTACTTATGTATCATATAACTTAGATGCTACCTTAAAAAATTTTTTTAGATCCGAGCCTTCCCCCGTTCGTGTCGGGACGACTTAAATTATAAACCTAGCTTCACTTATTTCGTTCCGCTGTGGTCAATACTATAAAGAAGTATATATATCTTAATTTATTATAGATATCATGTAATTATGAACATCATATAATTGAGTTTAGAAACACTTTATTAGTCTAACAAAAGCAACCATAAATTTTATTAATTTGTGTAAAATAGACCTAGCTTATGGCCTATAAGAAACAGACAAAATTATGCAGTTACAAGGTGGTAGGCCCTATTTATGGATTTTGCTGTGCTCAACTTTTTTTTTATTGTATTCAGTATGGCCTAATGCAAAGGTGAATACTAATAGTTGGGGTAATTGTTTAGCTATGCTCAGTCACAGAGATGGGCAATCCGAATACATTTCGGGTAGTATAATCCTATATATTACACCTCTATGGATATATAAACCCATATAGTATAAGACTCCTCGTAAAATTCAACCTTACCCTTAAACACCCCCTAATTCAACCAGAGTATATTATCATTGCCTACGACTATCTTACTCCATTCCAATTAAAATTAAGACTTAAAATTGTGGTCAGATTAACCGATAGGAGAATACACTAATGAAATATTAGTCTCAAATACAACAAAATAATACCAATACAATTTACCCTGAGAACCCAGTCCTTGGATCTTCCTCCCTGTTCGCCCGACTTAATCTCAAACAAATCCCTAAACCACCCCTCTCTATAATATCTAGCCAAAGTCTAACACCTAAATTATAACTAGTATCTGTAAAGAAGCGCACGAATAATATACTAGAGATAATGGAGAGCCAGTAACTCGTATAAAACGCTATTAAATAAACACTAATCTCCCTCTTATATTCCGAAAAAAATAGGGTGCTCAACTTCAAGACTACGACTACCTTTATACAAACGAATACTAATTATACCCACACCAAACAAACATAAAAAATTAAAAAAAACTGATTTGTATAGCTTCTCTACACCTTCTCTGCTCATACAATCGAAGCCATACTACGCGATTCTTGTAAATACCTAAGTGTAAAAAATGCGAAAACCTTATAATTAACAAAAACTACCAGGATTCCTTGCGAGAAAAACTACACATATCCCATCCCTTTTTGGAATACTTAGTTCGATATTGACCCTCGATTATCGAGTATATTACTCATAATATTGTTAAAACCATAATTTCTAATATGAAAGTCCTGTTATTTAATCAAATTTACGAAAGTATCTGTCAATTTAATAGATAAAAGGCCAAAAAAACCTAAATATATAATAAATGGAATAATATAAGGGGCTTCTACTGTTTTAGCCCCAATTAATAACAAAGACGACAAAAAAAAGGTCACAAAAGCAGATAGATGGTAAAATATAAGTATCTATATAATCTTAATTTTATAAAAGAAGAGGTAAAAGACTAAATAGAAATTACTAACAGCAATTACACTCCTATTAGAAATGGAACGTAAGATAGCGTAGGCAAATAGATAATAGCACTCTACAGTTCAATATGACCAGGATCGTATAATCGTACCAGTTAAAATTTCCGGGTCTCCACTATAATAAGTTCATAACACATATAGGTTAATATAAAGACATACTCAAATAAAAAGAATACGCAATGGTCTAATACATAGCTAAAATATAAGCTGACACTTCTAAAGATTGCTTTACCCAAGGATTACTAAGCGTTTAATTCAAAATAATAAGTAATGCTGCTATACCAAACAATTACACAGAGAAAAAATGTAAGTGAAATCGTGTTAAAGGGTCCGTTACTGCCGAACATATGCACGCAGCAACCATTGACAGTTCCAATATAAGAGTCATAATAGTTAATACAGAAGAGCCTCCTCACCTACGAAGATATCTCACTAAGCTGAAGGAAAAACCACTACAAAAGAGCTGAGCAGTATAACAATAAATAACGGTCCCTAAGATTCCAGTATGGTAAAGTTAAAGAACTAGTCCTACGATAAATAACAAACATCGAATAGTTCCAATATGAGTGAAAGACAATAATAAAGAATATAGAGGCCCAGTATCAAAAAATCGAAATCAATCCCCTTAAAACCATTAATTTTACATGATCTCCCTTCACTTTAAGTCAACCATTATCAAAACGTAAATCAACAATCCCGGTAGAGAAGAATACACAAGGATATAACACGATATGAGAATACCCTAACGACTTTACGAATAATTAATAACCACAAACCCCTACAACCCGGCAGCCAAAATTCACCCAGAAAGACAAAATTTAAATCAGGATCAGACATTCCCATAGAGTAATGTTAATTATATAAAATTATTTCCGCTCTTCAAATAATAAAGATTATACAAAAATAAGGTTTTAAATATAAATATAGAATATTTTTTAAAAAGGAAAAATAAAATACATGAGATATAGTTAATATTCCTATAATTTTAAATATTCTTATTTCACGCTAAAAATTAATGTAGGAAGAATTCTTATATAGGCCAATAGTAGAACTACTATTAATTTTATAATACTTAAACAATACCTTATTTTTACGTATTGCACAATTCCAAGCTCCCCCAATTTTTTTTATATAAATAAAAAACTAGATATTTTAACGATATACATTAGACATTTTTAATACTTAACTTAGGATATTTTTTTAGTTTAAACTTAGTAAACAAATAACAACAAGACGATAACACAACAGTGACTTTATATCTACTTATTGCTATAAAAAGAAAATCCAAGAAACCGAGACGATATAACAGCCTTTAAAATCCCCGCTACACGCGCATATAATAAAATAGCTTGGCTATTCGAATTAGGTAATGAGGATACATACATAATCATAATTCTTTTGATAAATAAATGTAAAAGTGATATCATAGTTTGAGTATGCTATACTAGAAGCTCAAATCCATTTACTCTTGCACCACAGCCAATAGCAGCTCCAAATCCGTAAGGCTGATACCATGCACCACTTGAACCATCGTCTATTATGATAATCCGACTAGAACATAAAATATCTCTAAATATAATTTATATAAATATGCTATAAAACATCCGTAAACATTTTACATTTTAATAAACTAAAACATAGCTATAGCCAAGATTAAGATCTTAGAAATACCATAAAAAGCTATATCGCTTTACACGTTAAGCCCAGAAGATAAGTATTATAGTTAAACCATCAATATGTTCCACCCGTTTAGCCTTTGACAATCGTATCCGAGACCTCATTAATACAAAGACATACTTAATGTATATAAATGAAGCATGATGGAAAATTCATATAATAATAAAATGTAACACTCCAAAAATATTGACGTAAGCAAAGGTGTCCAGCAGCTTAGATACAACCTGAGCCCTAACACGTAATATCATCATGGAGATTATACAAATTGTCATTACTCAATAAAACGATAACTTATCTTATCCAGTCTCCGTCTTTATATCAGACATTACACAAAAGACATTAAATTACTGCACTCATCAATTAATATAACTATAATCTTTTATATCTATCATTGGAATAAATATATTACAGTATGACTATCCACTATACTCGTTCGATAAATTTGGAAAATTCAAAAATCTTTCTAGAGAAATTAATATTAAGCAAAAAGAAAAGAATTTATAGAAAAAGACTACCTATAAATGGTCACTATAGCTTATACTGGATTAGAAATTAGGCCATATACTAACAGCAGGTATACCCCAATCTCAGTCATAGTGACTTATAAAAATTAAAATGGTAGAGCGCTTATGGGTGAAAATAGTTATTTTTATCGTCTAAGACAAGAGAGGGAGATAGAACCCCTAAAATCCACAGACAAAATAAAAATGGAAAATGCGAATCCAACTAGAGAGAACCACTAATATTAATAACATAGAATAACTATAAGCCAAAAGAGAAGATGAAAATAAGACAGCAGGAGCTACAATGAGACCTACAATAACATCTCTATACAAAAAAACTACACGATTTTGTGAACATAAGCTTTGAGCGAGCCGGTGATAACTTATTTTCTAAAAAGAAGGTAAAACGTATTAAAATAATGTAGTAATAAATAGTATACAAAACAATTATATCTAAGTATCTATCTTTAACTTAAAGTAATATATTATATGCATAAACAATATTGATAAAGAATTTAGAACCCCACCTCACCAAGACCTTCATAAAACACTATCTAGAAAACCACAATTATACCCGTATTATAACCACAACGTAACTCAGTGAATTCACTAGACTTTATATGACCACAAAGACATAAAAATCCAAGCACCTATAAAAGAATAATAGAAAGTGAGCTAAGCATGTAATAAGTTTTAAAAATAAACTCACTCTCGACTGATGTAAACCCGGCGAAAAAGGCGTTTAAAAAGAAGAGGGTTATTTACACACCAAGATAGTGGTCCTTAAGTATATAAAAAGGAATAGCCAAGAACGAGAAACTAAGATCTTAAAAGGAATCAAGCTTGAAGACAGCACTAGAAAATCACTAATGCATTCCCTATGTCATACTCTGCCCACAAGGAGGGGAAAGAGAAAAACCCGGATTATAATCACAATAGACGGAGAACGATCAAAAGACGACCAACGTAATTTACAAAGCAAGCTATGAACCCCTGGAATAAACAACTAATACAACAGAGAGACACAGTACTTTAACAATAAAAATTCATAACCTATACTACAAATAATAAGACTTATGAGTCAAACTTAAAATAAGTCCCATATGCCCAATTGAGAAGAAAAATTCGCCCTGCGAAACTCTAACAAGAAATAGGACACCCAAAAATACCTGCACAAAGTTTTAACCAAAGCATAGAGTACTAAAAGTCTAAGAACAAAATACAGGTAAAAAGCAAGCGAAAAATTAAAACCCTTTTGAATTAAACAAATACTAGTAGACACCACCCTCCTAAAAGACCAGTCCATAGAAAATGCGCGGAGGGAGAAAAGATGGGCTACACCATTGTAGGAAAGCGAAAGATAACCCACAACCCTATACAGGTCAAAAACATAACAACAAAGAGAAAGAACCCAGACGAGCCTGCAAACCCAGTCCATAGTAAGGCAAAAGAGATTCCAGTTCGTGATTTAGTGAACGAAAATGGCTCAACAAAAGGAGCAAAAATTAATCAATAAGGGTGAAAGAAAAGGGAGGCCACAAAAAGAAAAAACCAAGAATCGTTAACTTGGGGAAATCACCTCATATAAATCATGATCCTATTAGAAGAGAGTACAAGAAGGAAGCCAAAAACAGAAGAAAGAAGATAAAATGAACCACCACGACACTAAGATCAGGTGACACCTCAATCCACACCAAAAACCTCGATATATAAAACACCTCGCGAGTGACCGAACGCCCCGTTACAAGGAAACCAACTCCACAAATATATATGTACTACTTACGTTATATGAGAAAAAGTTAAAGATTCAAGTTTCAAGGAGAAGGATAATTCAACGAGGAATCATTTGTAAGAAGAAGGGTAGAGCAAGCAATACACAATATAATGTTCGAAGTAATGTGCTATTTGCATTAAAGTCGTCCCCAAAGCGCGAACTATGCACATTGAACTTTAACAAAGACAAAGTGTTATAAGGAGCAGAAAAAGACAAATAAAAGAAACTAACACAAAATCAAAACTGAGCAATCGAAGCTTTCATAAAATCAAATTTTGAAAAATAGGAAGTAGAAAAGCAAATGAGCCAATCTGAGAATCGAAACAAATTTGAACTGGAATGACAAAAATAAGTATTAGGTTAAAGATGGAGGGAAATGATGACAATAAATGCAGCTAACTCGCGATGAAAAGATTAAGCAGGCACTTATCCTGGCAGTCAGGAAAGGAGAAGGCAGTAAACTAGCTAACAAATTACAACAGGAACCAGCCCCAACGACTCACATATACGCCAATGTTAGCTCTACAGACTCAGTCTCCAAAGAAATAACGGATTGAAAGTAAAGGAAAAAGATAGTGATCGAAGCAACTTGTTCAAACACGCGAATTAATAAGAATGCAGCTTGATACTCGAAGAACACAAATCCACAACAGTAATACATGAGTAGAATCTCAAATCTATGCAAGCATTATACTGGAAACGCACACATCTCACAACTCGCCAAGAGATATGAACACAAGACATAATAACAGATGCATGAGCGAGCAGAAGTGAAACTCATACACATGAGTGCACTCTATAATATGAAATATTAAGCTAGTGACAAAAAAACAACGTACATGTGAGCGCAATATCGGAAAGAGACAGAGCTTAAGAACAGAATATGTAGACTAAAAAACTCCATAATAGCTCTGACAGACGACGAAAGACAGAAGGCGATTAATCAAACAAAACCTAACATAATCTACAATATTCCAACAATGTTTTCTACATCGAAGCGGATCTCTCCCGCGCAGTCACCTATATGTATGAAAATAAACGGACACAATATAAATCTCAATCAAATAGTTCTACCTTAACCAAATCAATTACGTTAATTCACACGATGTAGGTGTAACAGAGATACAGTTAGTGTAAACAAACGTAACAAACAGATACAGACACCCCAAATGCCTTCTGAAACAAGTATCGAGACTTATATACACAAGATATGAATATTCATAAAAGACAATACACGAATCAATGCATACCGTTCCGCTATAGCGTAACAGACGAGTACAACACACCAGGCCAAGTAGACTGCGGAACGTCCACGACTCTTCGAATCATCTACGTCTGCGTTGGATAATCTCTGCGAGTCGAGTTCACTCCAAAGGGCCCTTGATAATCGCCCGAACAGAATTTAAAAACTTTTATTGTTACCAAGGGTAATTTAGTTCGTAAAGATGCGGTTAAGCCTCAGCCCTCGGGCTGAGGCCCTAAAAGTCCGAGTACGAGCCGCAACACAGTATAGCCCGGTGATCCCCCTCTCAGAGAAATCAAAGGAATATAATATACATAAGCCGAAACAAAAGATCAGAGGTATATACCAATAACATCACAACGACAAGGAAAAGTTACAAAGAGTGAAATTGTCAGCATAAAAATGGATAGAATGTCTTAAAAGACACGCAAAATATATTAGGTATGTAAAACAAAAGTGTGAACAATACCTTATAGAGCGAACACAAAATTTTAGCTTAATTACGTCCAAAATTAAAATATGGTTCAGGATCTTTGATAATGAGCACAGTTGGTTGAGTAAGCTGTTGAGATTGAGAAAGTTGCTTTACGTTGAGAGAGGCAGAATTAAGAGCGATGTAATAAGAGTAGGTCGCATATAAGTAACTCTAGAGAAAAAACAGACAAAATATGATGTAGACTAGAATTATCACCGGAATTATGAATCAATCCGAGGCAGAGAAGCTAGATAAGAGTCAAAGTCTACATCAGCTATATGCATTTCAATGAACAAACATAAGGAAACTTGAAGACAGGAGGCATCTACCGCCAGCGCAAATTAAATTATACAGCTATTTCCACGTCAAACTAGGGAGTATGTAAAGACACGATGCGTAGTAAAGATGGGTAGTATTTGAGATAAGATACAAGAACAAAAACCATAAAAAAGAGAAAATGCGGCGGTTCAGATTTACTAATAAAAGTATTAGTTGCAATATAATAATTATTAGAATGTAGTTTTATTCTACGCTTGAGCACATTTTTTGCAATACCTTGCCAAAGCCAGAATTCTTTGTGCGAGGAAATCTGCACCTAGGATCACAAGAAAAGGATAAGGTGAGTAAACAGCGAAGAAACAAAGAGTGAGGGCGGGGGGGCAGGGTACCGGAGATGAAAAACCAGAACCCCCAATAGAAAAAAGTGGTACTAAAGACGATACCTATGATAAGGACAACGAAGCCAAATAACAGTTATGGTAGTGAATGATAATAAGGAGAGGAGCGAAGTAGTGGGATGAAAGAAACCCAGTTGGGGAAAACTGAAAGGGGTCATCGAACCCACGTGGAAAAAACCAACTGTGAAGAAAGCTAACAGAAGAGAAATTTAATGAGAAACGAGTATCATAACTCTAAATTTAAAAGAGGGGCAGAATTATAATACATATAACCGAAGAACCGGAAATCCGTAGACGAGGTACCACCAAGCACACCGAGCCGGGCGAATGCGAGACGTAAGCCAAAATAGGAAACTCCCCCTCAGCCCAGTTTCCGGAAGACGAAAGGAAAAATTAGAATGAGATGAGAGGCCCCTACTAACTAACTCCGTATTAAGATCCACAAGTGGCAGAAAAAAATATGGAGAGAGGCGTGGCAAACTTCAACACCAAAATCCAAGGCTCGACCAGCTCAAGAGAGTGCAAGAACCTTATACGAACAACCATACGAAGCCATATAGTAATACACGGAAATAAAAGAGCCAAGAGAAGGAGGAAAGAAAGAAAGAAGAAGAAAGAACGAAAAAAGCAACCCCAGGAGGGTACGGACGCGGAAGAGCTGAGAACACCGGAGGCTAAGTAAGATGAGAGAGGGAAGGACAAGGAGGGATAAGAAGAGGGTCCCGCGCTGTCGCTTGGAAGGGAGGAGAAAGAAACGGAAGAGGTGACCCGGGAGGAAGAAACACCAGGGGAGCAGTTGGACCGTAACTTTGTGGTACGTAAGGCGAGTCGTGAGCAGCGCAAGCGACGTTCCTCCATACGACCTGTATCCAGGGGCTCATAATCTAGGACACGGCAAGCATGATCCAAGAATTTTAAGTCGACGAGGATATACACCGGTAAGAAGTAGACCAAAAATCTCCACCGAAGGTGAACTAGACACGTAGCCATGGTATACTCATGAGTAAGTATAGCTCGCATAAGAGAAGGGGTGGCGGCGGAAAAGAAACTACCCTCAACAAGAAAACGGATGCCCCGGGGTAGGAGCACCCCTTGGCGGAGGGTAGTGCCCAATTGGACAGAGGAGACGAGTCAGTAGAAGAGGGGAGAGTGCGCGGGAGTGGGGATGGAATGTGGGAAAATACCAGGTTGGCGGGAAAAGATTACGCAGAAGCGATAAGAGGACAGTGAGCGGTAGAAACCCGGTGCAGTAAGCAAGCACTCGGGGGCGGAGGGAGAAAGAGTACAAAAACGAACTGCAGGGGTAAGAGAGGACGGTACGAAAGGAGAAGGAACAACAGCTCATAGTAGAGACCGAAACCCCAGGGCAGGGGGGGGGGTAAGGATGACGAGAGGGCCGCTCAGGGAGGAGGCGGAAGGAGGACAGGGCCAGTGAAGCCCGGCCGGAAGGCAGGAGGAGAATAGCCCAAACCAACGACACTAGATAATATACAGAGAAGCCCGCAGCTATGAGTCGGCTGAGAGAATATAAGCGTCCAGAAGGCAACAACGAGGCGCAAGGGAGAGAAGAGGGTAGGTTCAGAGAAAATACAAACCAATCTCAAGAAGGAAGGAGTTGATTCCCGTCGGATCACTCGTATCAGGCGAAGGCACGCGAGAATAGCAGCCGCCAGGGAAAGAAATGTGAGAAGATACATCGGCAGGTAAGGTGACACGAACGGGCGAAAGTGCTGAACTCAAGAACCCGCTGAGCGGACAGAGCAACCCCGAGTGAGCCCACAAATCCCAAAGAGAGGACAGTAATGAGGGTGTGACTACGATGAGCCTGGGAGTACACACGGATAGAGGGCGAGCCGAACGATGAACTCGGCGCCGAGCCAAGAGATGGGGGATAACGACTAATAATAATGGATGACGGCGTCAAGTATAGGAAGAAGGGATAATCAAGGAGTAAGATGACCGGAAGGTAATGAGACAAAGGAGCTACAGAAAGTACGGATCGGGTATATAAGTCGAGTCGGTAGTTGTGTGCGGCCGCGGCCGAAAAAAGAAAGGGGCTCTTTATATATCAATCTTCTCCTTCTATATCTTTCTATCTCTATATCTATTGACGTCGCCGTCTCATCATTCTTAATAAAAAGACGTCAGATCCAAAAAAAGATAAAATGAATAATACATCCATAGTAACTTGTCCCCATAACTTAGCGAAAGATATACGCGCCGCTTTCACTTGGCCTGACATGGCGCCCAATGTAAGCTTGGAAAAGCGATTACGGTCAGACTGCACATAAGCATCTACAACGGCATCGGAACACCAGTAGAGAAGCGTCGGGCCCATGGCGAAGTATCAATGCCACTGTCTAAAGCCTAAATGCACGCCGGGGCACTCAAATCTCGGGTTTATGACAACAGCCAAATGTAGCCACTTAGAACCCCAGGAGAGAGTACAAGACCCCGGAAAGCCCTAACACAGCGCTAGCGTGCAACTACCTAAGCAATCGCGGGGTGACCGAACCACCCATCTATATACATGGCCTCCAACAACCAACTCGAAGATTGAATATAGTGTCAGCAAACCTGATTTACGATCTTTGTAAAGTTACCCGCTAGAGATAAGATTATATTAAACACAAGAGGTTTCAGGACCATCTACCTCTTCATATCCTAACAGGTTCATCGAATCGAAAAAAGAAGCGGGGACCCAGGAAAGGAGTGCTGGATAAGCGCCCATTGTGTTATGAGATTGGTTTGTTTAAGACGCAGCAGAAAGTACAAGAACAAGGAGCGCTTATATACCAGTCCAGACCCGTGTCAAAGCAGAGTCTCTTCATACAACTGTCCGAAGCGAATAGCACGAGGAACAATCCTATCCGGGCCGAAACTAACATGTTGCAAAAATGAGACCCCCGGTCCCGTGCGAAACCGTGATCCAGGAACCTTAACCTACCTGACTCCGTACTCACTAAGTAACCTCCATTCTCCAACTTCAGCTCCAAGTCCTGTCACGACATCCGCCATGCCATGCGAAGACAGCCCACAAACCTCCAAGTTTCAAGCTTCTAGACTGATCATTATTAATATATTTTTACCAAGGCAGGAGGTAGCCGTGTCCCCTATGCACAGGCGAGGAAGCGAGATGCAAGGAGATAACTAATCTCGCTCCGAGGAGGTACTGCGCGTCACAGAAGTGCAATTGTACACATCCAAATTTCACATAGGCCAAAAGACTACGTATAATAAAGCCCAAGGCCTAACATTCGGGTGAGATCAGAAAGGAATTTGACCTCGGCGCTTGAAGGTAGGCAACCACCCATTTAGTAATAAAAGAAGCCACAATTGAGGCCCCTAGCGTGCAACCCATGACAGCCACGCAAAACTTGCATTTCGAGTACTCAGTCCGAGCAACGCTTGCGAATCCAGAAGAA
>JABUQX010097634.1:15000-19733 GCA_015478945.1 Trachelipus rathkii | reverse complement strand
AGCAATTTAATAGTTTTAGATACATATGACGCTAATCCAGACCTGACCTAATATATAAATATATATATATATAGATATATTAATATATATTATATATATAATATATATATATAATATAGATCATGGACAAATTAACTTAACGCCCACACGAACGGAGACCGTCGGATCAAAAAAAAAAAAAGTTCACAGCAGCAATCTCCATCTCATCTTCAACTTCTACCTTTATCTTTCTCCCAAGGACTGCCGAGTAAGGTGCGTACAGCATCGGAAAAGAAAAGCAGTTTGTAGAAGAATATACAAAAAAGTCGAAAAGACAGCCCCAGCCTTACGCCCCGCTCGTGTACCATTAATTACTGAGAACCTCGTCGCAGACCAGAAAAATCCACATAGATCTTCACGACCCGACGACCCTCACTATGGTAAATCGTCAATGTAAAGGTTCATCATCCTTTGACCCAGGTGGGCCACAAACATAGCCCCTCACAAAACCCCGCCAGTTCACTCCTATTAACCACCTTATTCTCGCCTCTGCCAAACTACTTCTCTCCTTCAAACATTCGCGTTACAACCAATCCACTTTTCTGTCGGTGTCTCCCATCCGATCGGTCACCAGACACACTCGCCACTATGCCATCCGGCTTAAACAACCAAAAACCCCGACTATCTTCCATCCTTCCACATGACCCAAACCATTTCAACCAGTTACTGTTCATTTATTCTCTTTCATTTACCCCTATTCTTCAGCACCACAAACTCTCTTATCACGTTCAGTCCTCATTAGCAATTTCTTCTCACCACCTTAGTACGCCCTAAGATTGTGCAATCTTAACACATTAACTTAATCTATACTCATATTCCAGACCAACTAGTCTCACTACTATACAATAACACAGTAACAACATACCCTCATTTAAGGACTCCTAGCGCACTCAACTTAGTCCCTTTACATTCAACCAAACATTTAATTTGCACAAGCCACCTTCCGCCCATTCTACAACTTCCACTTCACTCTGCATCATACCGTTCCCTTCTCATCCAAACATATACCCTAAATATTTAAAAACTAAACTCAGACACTTGTTCCAGTGCTCACCATCTAACATAAACTTCACACTAGAGGACTGTCCTCACTCACAAAACCCATACCTTACTCTTATCTACGTTACTTTCAAGCCCCTTCTTTACACACCCTGCCAAATCTCTCTACCAATCCTCTTCAAAACTCTCTTTCAGATCACCACACTCAGGAACCAAATTATCCGCCATATAATAGGTTAGGGCACCCTCCACCCATCTACATTCTCCATCATTCTAAACCACCATTTTCCTGCCACCCCCACCTCTAATCTTTCATAACCCCATCCGGGCATACACAAATTAATAATCAAAGGAGAACATAACACAACCCTTGTCTCACTCCCTATAATCCTAAACCTATCACCTTGGACACCATTCTATACTTACACACGCTTCACTATTTGTCATACATACTCTTTTGATCCATCAGAAGCCTACCAACAACAACACATATCATCACTAACACCTGCCATAGAGCTTCCTGAATAACCCTATCATACGCCTGTTGCAAAATCCATAAAACCTAAATGAACCAATTTATTCTTCTCCCTCAATTTTTCTCAATCATTGTTCAATGCTTTAAAAAGTATTTGATAATACACATCCCTAACCACTCCTAAACGCACCTTTTCTTCACCAATCAGTCCTTCAGTCACTCGATGCACTCTTGTCGACCAAAAAATACCAGCCATATATCTTCAATACAGACACTAATTTAAACTTATTCCCCTATAATTATCTACCATTCCCCTTTTCTCCATTACCCTTATATAAGAGGTTACTATTACTGCCTCTCTTCCAATCCTTGAAAACTATACCCCCATAAACGCTTTATTACCACAACTTCCAAATCCCATTCAATCACCATCTCGCTCCATTCTTGATCATTTCGACCAGTAATTTCATAAATTACCTGCAGATGTTACCATTCTTCAACTTTCGCCTCTACCCTGTTTAACCTCCTCCTTGCTAAAAAATACCTCATCCCAAAATAACCCATTCCTTCTTGCACCATCAAACCCACAACATTCACATATCACCTTCATTACTGCCAATATATGCAGATTTCGAAGTGTTCTTTCCACCCTCCCCCTCACATCCATTCATCAGTTACAAAAAGCACCATCCCTATTCATTATTCTAAGCAGTTCCCCCTTATTTCTCATCTTAAACCTCTTCGCGCTTCCTTCACAGAAAAGCTTCCATTTCCCTTCTTAAGTCCCCATTCATCCTCCTTCTAAAAACTGTTCATTTACATCTTCTTTTCTCTACGTATGCACCTTTTAGTATCTTTTTTCCTCCTTATATATTCAAGCATGCTTTCTTTTGAAACTTCATTCATTTTGCTTATAGTACATTCAGCCACGCTTCTTTTTTACTTTTAACCGCTGCATCACACCTCTTCATTCACCACTCACTGTTAACCATTCTAACTTCCTACTTAGCAATTCACACACTTGCCTTTGCACGCTAACCAATGACATTTCCTTCATTTGTCTCCCAGATTTGCTCAGTTTCAACCTTGTTCACATTCCAACTCCTGATTTACACCGCGAATGCCGGGGCTTCTACAACTTCTATCTTTATACCTTGTGTCACTTAACTTCTCACTCCTTAATCTTACGCACTTGCTCTCCGTCATCGCACACTTCCTCTCCACTCCAAGCCCCCACTAACTAATTTTACATTAGTCAACAACATAATGCATCCGACAATCCAATTCCAAAAAAATAATAACACTATGGTATTACTTTAACTATGCAGAATACCATAGGGGGAACCGCAAATATGCGCAGGCAGTCGGGGCTATCTTCTCGGCCTCCCGGTGGACGACAGAGGGGACTTCGTTCCCACCTCATTCCCCCCATTGGCTCGAGCCCCCTAAATGGCGGAAAAAAAATTTTTGTTTTTTTTTTTTTTTTAAATAATTCCGATGAAAAAAATGCCAAAAAAAAAATAAAATTAAAAAAATTAAAAGAACCCCTCCTTAAAATTTTCCGCCGATTCCAAATATATATTTTGTTTTACTGTAGCGTTTTACTCTAGTTACATGATGATCAGCTTTAGAACAGTCTGACCATTAATATAGATATATATATAATATATTAATATATATAGATATATATATATATAATAGATATATATATAATATAATATAATTATACTATATATATATATATAAATATATATATATATCTCAGACCATCTGTTCTATTACATTGGTTTACCACGGACCCCCTTAAAAATCTTTTCCCCATCCAACGGAACCTCTCTATTTTTTTTCAGCCAAAACTACCAAGAATTAAACTTAGATTAAAAACCTAATAAAAGGGTATGAAATATTTACTTATTGTAAAGTTTCTTGATGGGGTTTTGGAGGAAAAAGAGAAAGTATATTAATAATACACCTATATATATATTATAGATATATATATTATAGGTATATAATATATATATATATATTAGATATATATATATAGATAGTATAGTATATATATTATAATATATATATATATATATATATAAATATATAATATATATAATTTCACAGAAAAGATTAATATTAATGAGAAAAGAAAGGAAAAAAATATTTAAAAGGGATCTCTCAAAGATTGTTGATTTTAAATTTTTACTAAAAAAAAAAAAACTTTAACAACTATTTAAATGTATATTTTAGAAAATTTACTTAATCAATGAGAAATTATGTATGTAAATGGGGAAAGGTCCTCTATGATATTTGATGTTCTTTCCTCTTCTGTGTTTGAACCATTACCATAAGTTGACTACAATTCGAATTGGAACCACCAACGACCCATCTGCAAATATTTGGACTTTTATAGGTTCCTGTTTATTATTGTTATTATTATTATTATTATATATTATCATTTATTTATTGATTATTATTAATATTATTATTTATTATTATATTATTGATTATTATTATTATTATTATTTTCTTACCATGTATTAACTATATGTAATTTGATTTATTAATCCATCTAAATTTGAAGTCAACTACTACAATAATGATTTATTTTTATTTTAAAAAATTTATATAAGCTTTTCTTTAATATCCATCCGTATTAAATATGGAGGACAATAAAACTAAAATACATCCAACACGTACTGCTAATATTTAAATTTTGCTGACCTTTTTTTTTTTTTTTTTTTTTTGGAAAATATTGTTCCTCCAATTTTGATATGTCTCCTCTGCTAGGTGTGCAGGCCTCATATCTCAATCTCTCATCATCAATGATGATCTCCACCTCCCTCCTCTCTACCCACTCTCATTATCACTGTCTTTTCCGGTATTTATCTCTAAACCCACCTCCTTCAAGCTTCTAGCAAAACACTCCACAAGTCCTCTCAATACCCCTCCTCCCTACTCCAAATAGTCCACATACGCCATTATATCACCATCCAGATTCGGAAATTCCTCTTTGACTTCTCTGATAACTTAGATCCAAGTAAGCTGACCAAAGAGTTAGGGGGACACAACATTACCCTAGTCTCACTCCTCCCCTCACCTCAAACCATTCTTCATTTTTACTCCCAATTCTCACATTGCATTCACAAGCACGCTATATATGTTTTTAATTCTCTCTCCAGTCTTTACCCCACTCCGTACACCTCCCACAACATCTTCCGAAGCCTGG
>JABUQX010097634.1:5000-10000 GCA_015478945.1 Trachelipus rathkii | reverse complement strand
TACAAAATTCAAATAAATTTAGCTCCCTTTTAAAAAGTATTTCCCGAGATAAGTTAGGAACGTAACGTCAAAATGCACAAGCTTGACCGCCTTTATATATATATATATATATATATATATATATATATATAATATAATATAATATATATATAGATATATAATAATATATATAAAAAAAATTTTTAAAAATATATATTTTTTTTTATATATATATATATATATATAGTAAAATAAGAGCTATGAAGAATTCAAAACATTAAAATATAAAGAAATATTATAAAGTTGTTAAGAGTTCAGTGTTTGTAGATATTCTTTCAAAAAAAGAGATTGAATCGCTAGAGCAATTGCATGATGCAATCGAATGAAGCATAGCTTCGGTGAAAGTGTCTGAAAAATATGTCTGAAGCGCTGTAACATCGATAAATAACTAATCAATCTTGGGGACTCATCCAATGAGATTAATAAAAGAAATCGTTTTCTTCAATGTTAATCCAAAATATATTTTAAAAATCGAACTTTCTCTGCATTTTCACCATCGTCATGCTTTTTAAAATAAAATAATAATATACTTGAGTCGGTAAACAAACGTTAGCCAGGGACACTGCTGGGTAAACAACACGGATAATGTCGAGCTAATGGTCAGTTTTAAATATTTTTATTCATTTGTTTTCCACAATTAAAAAGTATTAGTATCACTCTGCGCTCTATTTTTCATTAGAGTGCCAATCCACTTTTATAACATCATAAAATACCATAAATTTTTTGTTTTACTTTTCTGCAGAGATAGTTCTTAAATGTTCTTCCGATGAATCTTTCTGTTCAGCTATAATTTGTTTAGTCAGCTTTGGACATCTATTTGATTTTATTCCTAATCAAATCTCGCTTTTTGTGGATGTTGATGGTTAGTCTCTTATCATCAGTGATATAATAAAAGAAACAAAGAAGAGAAAACAAAATCATCAACACATTCTTAGGGATAAAGAAGTCTTTGGACAGTAGTACAAAAGATTTATCATAATTCTGAAACTGATTATTACTGTAATATCTAAAAATGGGGTCCTTGTAATACTTTCGTGCATTTTTAAACACATTCTCAAGACAGAAATAGAAAATGCGAAACTAGTATAAGATAAAACCTAGGTTATACGCTAGTTTTGAATTTCCTTATTTGCCTTGATAACGAGTTTTAAAATACGTAAGTCTTAAATATTTTCATTTTCTGTGGATAAAGGGTTAATAAAATTTTACTATGCTTTATTTATTTATTTTTTATTCTTTTTATAATAATAATAATAGTAATTAATAAATATAATAATAATAATAATAATAATAATAATAATAATAATAATAATAATAATGTGTAATAATAATAATAACAAGTAATAACCAACAACAAAACAACAACAACAAGCATGCTCAACAAGCAACAACAATGGTAATGAAAATAGTAATAATAGTAATAGTGTGTGGTAATGTGTAATGGTAATGTGTGTGGTAATGTGGTAATGATAAATAAATAATAATGTTGTTCATCAGTTAATAATTATATTATAATTATATTTTATTGTTTTTCCATCATTTTGACAGGTCTAGATGAAGAATCTTTTCTCCATTTTCTTTTTTAATTCTCATTTTTTTTGTGGATGGTCATCTTTATGTATTATATATATATATATAAATATATATATATATATATATATATATATATATATATATATATATATATATATATATATATATATATATATATATATATATATATATATATATATATATATATATATATATATTATAGATACAGGGAACACCCGCACTCGCACCCGCATCCGCGGAGCATCCGCACATTATTAAAGATCAGCATCCTTTCTGCGGATGTTGCGCGGATATTTATTGTCGAGATTTGATAAAAGAATTTTTATAATAAAAATACTTAAATTAATCTGGAAATGAAAATGAAAATGTAAAATGAGTTGAAGGCAATTCAAAACGTGGCTTGATATTCCATATCTTAATGTTATCAAAAACATTCCAACTCGCTGGAATAGTACACTTCACATGATGGAAAGAATGGTATTGCTCAAAAACCTCTTGCGTTATAGGCCTGGTTCGTATTTCAAAGTTAACATTCTTACTAATGTGGAAACTGACATCAAATCACACTGCATTAAGCTATTGAAACCATTTGAAGAAATTACTAAAAAAAAATCAGATCCTCTACAGCTTCTGTCTCCGATGTAATACCATTAATCCTCAACGCTATGGAAACATTTTTGAACCATCTTCGGATGAAAATGATGACGGTTTAAAAAAAAAATAGAAAGATGTAATTAAACTAGAGCTAGAAAAAATGCTTTGGTTCTGTGGAAATTTAATGACCTTCATACGATTGCAACTTACTTAGATCCCCGTTATAAAGGCAAGTTTTTTATAACACAATAGAACAAAGTTAAATCGTCACTTTGTGTTGCAGTTGAAAAAAATCAACTTCAATCCGAATAGTATATTAATTCGCCACCCATTAAAAAAAAAGGAAAAAACACAAAATCCACAGAACCAACACCTTCTACAGAAGTAAATCAATAGCAGATTCACTAGAAGAATTTCTACAGTCCAGTAGTGATGAAGAAACACACGCATTGCTAAAAGATGTAGTGCAAATGATTGAAAACTATCACCAAGAATAGCGGATTAGATACAAATGATGATCTAATCAGTTTGTGGAAAGTTAAGCAAAATGTTTACCCAGGATAACTTGCAAGGAAATGCTTGCCTGTCCTCCAACTTATGCAAGTGAGAGAGAGTATTTAGCAATGCTGGGCTAATATATGATGAAAATAGAAACATACTCTCAGAAAAGGCAAAAAAAATTGATGTTTCTCAAGCACAACCTTCCTATATTTGAATTTCAATACTAGTGCAAAAAAGTATATAATTCATTGTAAAGTCTTTCATTAAGGGCGGAGGTTGGGGAAAGAGGTTGGTGCGGTTCATTTGAGTTGGGTCCCCGATCCATTCCTTCCTCTCCTTCCTTCCATCCATCCATCCTTCCTCTCTCTCCTCTCTCTCTCTCTCTCTTTCTCTCTCTCTCTCTCTCCTCCTCCTCTCATGTGTATGTGTGTGTGTGTGGGTTTGATGTGTGTGTTAATGTGTGTGTGTGTGTGTGTGTTGTCTTGTCTAGTAATAGTATCAGGACTCTGATCTTCAGATCTTTTCATCTAACATCCAATTATTTTTCTAATCTTCATGTTCCCTAAGATCCTGGTAAAATTTCACATGGAGAAAATGTAAAAAAAAAAAAAAAAATTATTGTTAATAATTATAGTAATATGATTAAGAGAGCCTATTTAGGACCTTTTATTGGTTTACTCGTTAAAATAAATAGACTTTCTATTAATTTTTTTTTTTTTTACTAAAATACCCAAAGGGTATACCACAATCGATGGCAGGAGTCGGGGTCTCTCGGCCTTCCGAGAACTACGGGGAAGGACTAATTCCCCCCCCTCCGGGAGGGTCAACCCTTGCTCTTTGGTATTTGGGTGTCTTGGGGTTCCTCCGCCCCCTCCCCTACGGGGTATGGAAAACGTCCCCCTATGTTCCCCGTCGGCTCAAGCCCCTACTTATTGTGCCGTATAAAGCAAAATTTAATAGAAAGTCTATTTTATCCGAGAGGGAAACCAATAAAAGGCCTTCCATTTCTGGCCACTGCCATTTCCTTCGTTCCACTGTCCATTCTGTCTCGTTCCGTCCCTGACAGACCATCATCCTAACCATACTCTCTCTCTCTCTCTCTCCTCTCTCTCTCTCCTATATATATACACAGATATATATACTGCTCTTTCCCACTCTTAACTTCTCACTCTTATATATATATATATATATATATATATATATATATATATATATATATATATATATATATATATATATATATATATATATATATATATATATCATGGTGCACTTTTGAACGGTCACAGGAAAGCAACAAAAGAAGATAGAAATGTGAAATCTTCACTAAATAAAAGGGAAACCCTCCGAGTTTCATACCTATTCAATGCAGTTCGATGTGGCTTCCATGTGTTGCCCTACACACATCTAAACGATAATCAAGTTCTTCCCACACACGGTTAAGGATGTCTGGTGTAACAGAGTGAATAACGTCTGTGATTCTCTGTTTTAAATGATTAATGTCGTTGATACGTTCACTGTAGACATGTTGCTTCACATAACCCCACAAGTAAAAGTCTAAGGGCGTTAGATCTGGGGATCGTGGTGGCCATGGCGTGACAGAACCCCTGCCTATCCACCGCTGGGGGAATGTTGTATTCAGAAACTCACGAACAATGGCGGCGTAGTGTGGAGGAGCGCCGTCATGTTGAAAGATGACACCTTCTGGAAATTGTGGCACTGCATACAACTCCAACATGTCAAGGTAGTTGCTTCCCGTCACAGTCTGCTCCGCAAAAAAAAAAAAAAAAAAATGGGCCTATCACTTTATCATGCATCAGGCCACACCACACGTTCACTTTAGGGCTGTTACGTTCGTACTCTACGTAGGCACGAGGATTTTCAGCTGCCCATATTCGGACGTTATGGCGATGAACATGTCCAGAGACATGGAATGTCGCCTCGTCGCTAAACACAATCTTCTGCAGAAATCGTTCATCATTGCCGATCTCATGAAGCATATCTGTAGCAAACGAGAATCGTTTGGGTCTATCCGCGGGTTTGATAGCGTGCAACAGCTGCAATTTGTAACCCGAAAAACGTAGACGTTTCTTTAACACCTTATGAACTGTAGTCTTGCTTAGGTGTAATTGTCGAGCACACGCACGCACTGATTTTTTAGGGCTTCTTAGGTAGCTCTCCCGTATAGCCTCTACGGACTCGTCACTTACCGATGGCCTACCAGAACGGGGTTTGTCCAATACACTGCCGGTCTCCTTCAACTGCTTATCCCACCGAGTAATGTTATTCCTATGTGGTGGCGCTTCGTTGTA
>JABUQX010097633.1:0-18678 GCA_015478945.1 Trachelipus rathkii | reverse complement strand
GTTGGAGAGGAAAGAGATAAGGAAGGAAATGGGGAGAATTAAGTGTGAGACTTAGGTGAACAAGGTTATAAAGGAAAAGTATGTGAGAACACCTGAAAATAAATTAGTTGAATTTGAAGGTGAAATTGTATAAATCTGGACGCAAATGAAGGAAGCCTTTGTTAATAGTGCAAGAGAAATATGTGGATATGCTAAAGTAGGCGTGGTCGAATGTGCTAAAAGCCAATGATGAGGTCTCAAATAAAAGTTGTATGAAAATATATGAGGAGGAAAAAAGAAAGGCTAAACATTGCATACAAAGGATGGGGAAAAAAAGGTAAATGAACAGTTTGGAAGGAGGATGAATGGGGACTTACAAGGGAATAAGAAGCTCTTCTGGAAGAAAGTATGAAAGGCTTAAAAAATAAAATGAACAAAAATAAATAAATAAAAAATGATATCGTCAGAGAATAATGAATGGTACTTTCATGACTGATAAAATGGATGTGATTAGAGTGTGGAGGAAACACTTAAAAAAATCTGCATAACATTAGTAGTAACAAACAGGTGATAGTGAATGATTGTGAATTTGATGGTGTAAGAAGAAATAGGTATTTTGGAAAGAGGTAATTAGTAAAGAGGAGGTAATAGGTAGAGCGAGAAAGTTGAGGAGTGGTAAATCTACAGGTATAGATGGAATTACCAGTGAAATGACCAAGAATGGGGGCGAGATTGTGATGACTGGATATGAAAATTGTGTAACAAAGCGTTTATGGAGTGTATAGTTCTAAAGCAGTAATAGTACCCTTAAATAAGGGTAAGGGAGATAAGAGGAAGTGTAAGAACTATAGGGGAATTAGTTTATTGAGTGTTTTTTGTCTTTTTTCCTTTTCATCTTCTTATGGGGATGAATGTTTGTTGTTGTTGTTCTTCTTCTGCATGACTTTTTTTTTATTTTTTCTTATTTTTGTGATGTGTGTTTTTCCCGTTTTTTTGTTTTTTTTGTTTTGTTTTTCAGTGATAGTTAAAGTTAATAAAAGTATTAGGTTAAAACTAAGTTAAAGTGATCAGGAAAACTAGGAAAGAACTATAAGAACTTAAGTTTAAATAAACCTTTAAGTGGGAGGGAATCTTGCCCTCACGTGTGCTTTAGCAAGAAGCAAGAAAGTAGATGATCAAAAAGTTAAAAGGCACTAATGTATCAAGGTATCATAGGTATCCTATAATTAATTAAAGTAAGTAATTATTTTTCCTTTAATTTGGGCATTTTGGTAAGTAATTATTTTTCCTTTAATTTGGGCATTTTGGGGATAAAAAATTATAATTGGGCTTCTGAAGGGAAACTCCAAAACTGAGCTGAAGCTTATTTATAATTTTTTTTTTGCTTATTCTCTTTTACATTCATTATATATATATATATATTTGTTATTCATATATCTATGCTTGTCTCTGCTGCCTTAAATAAGATCTAAACTCAGTGGAGTTACTCAGCTCAGGATACGACTTGTAAGTAGAGCTATATTTTTTTCATATATATATATATACATATATATATATATATATATATATATCTTTATATTATATATATATATAATATATATACTATATAAATAGTATATCTATATATCATATATAATACTAATATAAATACTAGATACTATATACTCATATATACTATATATATAGATATATATATACTATATATATATCTTCACCTTCTCTTTGCCCCCAAGATTGGGGTAAGGTGGGTAGTACAACGCATCGGAAAAGAAAAGCAGTAGCAGAACATGACAAACGTCGAAAAGAAAGCCCAGCCTTACCGCCCGCCTTTTGTACCATTAACTTACGGGGAGCTCGTCCAGACCAGAAAATCCACCCAGCGAGCATCCATGGCACCGCGACCGGACCCTCACTATGGCCGTAACTCGTCAATGTAAGGGTTCATCCCCTGGCCCGGTGGGCCACAACCATGCCCCTCATGCCACCAGAAAGCCCCACCTGCGGCCAGCGGATGAAACCCTTACATTCTCTGCCACCCTTCTAACTCATCTGTGTGCAGCGGTCCCGAGTCGCTCAGTGCACCGGTCCCCATTGATGCTCTTATAGTGGGTGCGATTGTTCTTCGCTGGGGCCCACGGGAGTCTCTCGCCCCGAAACTAAATAATAAAATACCGATTTCTGCTCAGCAATAATCGCAGAGCACGTGATCGGACAGATCTACCGACTCAATCCACAGTTTCATCTCGGTCTCCCAGCCGCGTCGCAAATTCCCAACAACACTCCTCCCTATAACATCCGCTTCAAACCAACCGACTTCATTCATCCTTTCCACCATGACCAAACCATCTCAAACATTACTTTCATTTATCTCTCTCATTCACAACACACACTTCACACCACAAACCTCTCAATACGTTCATTCCTCACTTTCATTAATCTCTTTCACATCATGGAGGCCATCATATATGTATTGCAATAAATTCGTTGGCCGCCGCGCGTGAATGTAAAGGGACTAGTCATGAGTGCTCCTAGAGTCTACATCAGAGGCATATCGTTACGCCGCTACCTGTTCTATTGACTTCATACCATTCAGCATAACACCCTGTCCCGACAACCACCGCAGCCGGTTCGGCTATGGGTACCCGAGAAACCGAACTACTGGCTCCTGATGCGCAAATACTAAGATTCAGTAAGACTACAAATGTGCTTCAATGTGTTCAGCTTTACATGTTTTGACCAATCTTTTTATGTTGTTTCTTCTATTTATATATTATATATATGTTATAGGTGTAGATATGTTGTGTTTATATATGGGTCTATGGGATGGGGTGGTGTATGGTGTTATGGTTGTACATATAGTTATGGGTTGGTGGGTATACTGATGGGGTGGGATTGGTGTTGTGAGTTTAGTGGTGGTTGTGTTGTGTGTGAATTATGGAGGTGTTATTGTGTGTGGGAGTGTGTAATGTTTATAGTGATTATATTATGTGTGTATGATATGATATAATTGTGTGTATTATATGATCTCTCTTATTGTTGTAATGTGCTGTGGTGTACTCTGTGGATGTGCTGTGGATGTGTGTGTCCCTTCTCAGAGCGGTAACACGCGGGAGGCGGAGAGACAACTACATGGAAGATTGAACTTTAATGGCCACTGCAGTATTCCCCCAAACCAGCGCGCCACTAACGTCGTTCGCCAGCCAAAAAGCTGGTTTAATTCTTGACCCCCAGGAAGATAAACCCAGACTGCTATTGCGGGAGGATGAACCAGCTCGTCCGTTTTCTTTGTCCTTCTCACATGCAGATTCACTAGTCAACGACCTTTACGCCTCGAGGACGTGCTATATACCTATATATTATGATATATACTATATATATTACTGATATATATATCATATATATATTAGATATTACTATATATATATTATATATACTATAACTATAATATATGTCCTCTCACATTGAGATGCAGCCTACGTCAAACCTCCTACACCACGAGACCATCTATCTATATATATATATATATATATATATATATATATATATATATTTTATATATATATATCATATATATACTATATATATATATATATATATATATAATATATATATATATATATATATATATATATACTATATATATAATATATATATATATATATATATATATATATATATATATATACTCATTAACTAAAGGACAAACCTTTTGTAAAAGCAACAACTGAAGGTGTAGTTCGGTCTCCTTCTGCATTTGTGATCACTTTAGCTTGTTTCCCTTCCATAACAGCAACACATGAATTTGTTGTACCCAAATCAATACCAATAACTGCACCTTTGACAGTATCAGACCTTTAAAAATAAGATTATTCATATCTATTAGAATTTTAAACAATGACAGGTTTTAATTTGAAGAGAATTATTGTGCAGTCAAATTGGACAGAAAGGAGAAGGAAATCAACCAATATAATGAACTGTAGATTAGTTGTGTGGTAAAACATATTAATATTTACATAAACTGTTTAGAGAAGTATTTGACAAAATATTTATTTAGTAGATTTGTATGAAATAAAACATAATAAATTAGTGTCCCTTCACTTCCTCAATTATCAGTTATCTACTTTTTAAGACTAAATTTGCTGGGGAACAACAACAGTTTTGCTCCATTTGTACAAACTAATTTGGGGGCAAGGGCCTTTTGAAATTAGAGTTAATTTTTCTCTGTAAGCTAGTTTTGCTACTGTTCAAGGTGAAATAAAAAATTGCAAAAAATGACATTTAACCATGAACAGCAGTAAAATGGTTAAGTAAACACACACAACCACACTCAAAAAAAAAAAAAAAAAAAAAATTTATAAGATATTGCAATTTTTCATTTATGAAACTCCAAAAGAAAATATATATATATATTATATATTATATATATATATATTATATATATATATATATATAATATTTATACTATATATATATTATATACTATATATAATATATATTTTATATATATTATATATATAGTATAAAAATGAAAAATCACTATCTTTTATTATTTGATTTGCATTTTATATAATTAATATGAAATTTCTTTATATTTTATGTTTAATGGAACCTTGTCTTGAGTACAGTTGGATCAAAATAATAATTAATTACAAATATTCATGCTCGTCATATTGAGATGTTAGTGGCCTGATTATGGTTGGGTATTGCCTGATTATAATTTATGTAGATTAACTTAACTCGAAATCATACCTAAGGAATTGGAATACCTGGTTGTAAATAATGATTCTAAAAAAACATCTTTATTGACAAATGTTTATGTGCAAGAAACTTCTATTAAAGTTACTTTTTTTTTTAGAAAAAGATATTTTGGTCTGGTCAAAATTGTTGGGAAGTAGTGGTTTGTATTTTGAATGTGTTTGTATGATTGTAAATGAGGGTGGTGTCCCGATCTCAATCTGGGTCGCGGAATTTGGGTTTGGCAAGGTAGGGCCCTTTAAGAGAGAGATATTTCTCAAGTTTATAGATTTGTAAGGTGCTTTGGTTGGCAAATATTGAAATATTTTGTGTTATGCTTGTGTGTATGTTTTTATTTAATAGGTACTGATTGTGTAGATGGTGGAATGGTTTTTACTATCATACGATAGTATTGTGCCAGTGATGCAACAGTGATTTTAAGTAGAGTCTTGTGTGGTCTTTGAGGGTATGGTGACTGAGGTATGATGAGTTTAGGTACTGGAATAAGGAGAGTGCCTAGCATGTCTAAAGAATCTCGTATGGGGAGGATTTTTGTTTCATCTTGTAAGTGAAGTTTTGGATTTAAATGGCTTTAAGGCAGCCTGTAATGATTCGGGGTGGGTCAAATTTTTTTTTTTTTTTTTTTTAAAAGTTCTGTTTGAGGAGGACGGTGCAGCATACATGATAGTGATATATTAGTAAGAAGCTAGACTGTATAAAACTGTTTATTACATTATGAAGAGGTATATAGGACATGCCTGAAATAGGAATTTAGTTTTAAATTTGCGGAAGTAGTTGTGCTAAGAGTAAAGTTTTAAGAAGCCGAATGAGTTGCCCAAAACATGAGACTACTTACTATATCCTAAAAGTAAAAAATAAAAACATATGTTTTTGAGCTTTTACCTAAACTCTTTAAGTAGGAGGATTGGAGAGTTGTGAATGGTTCTTATATCCGAAAAGGCATTAAACAAATCATAGCTTTCAACCTGTTGATCTTTTTAATCTAATTGTAAACCTAAAATTAATAAATGATCGTATTATATATTAATATATATATTATATATATATATATATATATAATATATATATATATATATATAATATAATATATATAATTTATATATATATAATATATATAATATATATATATATATATATATAGATACCGTAAAATGGGGGGAAACCGGTCAAAAATTCGTACTTTATTTTTTTTAATGACTCATGAAAAATCAAAATTTGAAGTGACATCTATATTAGTTTTTTCTCACATTTGGAGTTTTCTTAATGTTGTAGAAATGAAAATAATTAAAAATGTTTTAAATAAAATATTTTTAAAATTTTTTTGAAAAATTCCATTCCAAAAATTGATTTCGGGAAACGGATTGGCAGGGGGAAAAAACTGGTTAATTTAAATATTACTACTTTGTGCTTGTCCAAACTTAATTCTTAATAGAATTTAATGTTAAATAGTTTTTAATAACGTTATAGATTCAATTGAATGAAAAAAAAAAAAGTAGTTATTTTATTGAGGGGGGATTGACATTTTCAAAATGTGAATTTTTTCCAAAATTATGAATTTTTATTTTCATCGTTTTATGCTTAAATAAACATTGGAAAAAAAAAAGATTATGACAATAAATTTAATAATTTCTAATAATGAATAATACTATTTACACTTTAAACAAAATAGGCACTTTATATTGCGAGTAGGCCTATGTACGCACATTTCACGTGAACTTTTTTTGACGAATTTTTTTTTTTTTTACAATATTTAATAAATTATGACAATCAATTAATATTTTAATAATAATAATAAAATATTTGCCACTTTTTAACAAAAGAGGCACTTTATTTTACGAGTATGTACGCACATTTCACGTGAACTTTTTTTTATCCTTACACTAGAAGAAGAAAGATAGATAGAAAACATTAAACAAATATCTTATTGACTACTAAAGATCAAACTATAATAAAAAGAAGTTCAAAACTAAAAAAAAAGATGAAATGTTCTATATAAGTGTATAATTACCGGTTTTCCCCCACGCCCCTACCGGTTTTACCCCGAAAGACAAAACACTTAACAGAGTATTGTAAGATTTTAATTTTTTTATTATGGAAAATGTTTAAAAATAGACTTCCCAATTTGCATCTAAATGAAATTCTGATATCTTCATTCTACAAGATTCACCAGGTCTTAAATTTTTTTGCGATTAAAAAAAAAAAAATTTTGCCAAATGGGGGAAATTTTTTTTACTTATAGGTGTATGTTTTACTTAAATTTTTATATAGGGTTAAAATAGATTCTATTTACTACTTAAAAACTTTCTCTAATTGAAAAAATGTTTTATTAAAAAAAATATGAAGAGTATTATAAAATTACCGGTTTTCCCCCACGAAACCGGTTGTGCGGGACTTTATACCGGTATAATATATATATATATATATATATATATATTATATATATAATATATAATCAATTAATAATATATATATTATATATATATTATATATATATATTATATAGATATATATATATATATGATGATATATGTGGATGGATGCAAGCTGGGCAAATGCCCAGTACGCAGGCATTTATAAAATGGGCATTTGCCCATTTCATCATAAATGCCCACCCCAAAACTGGGCATTTTATAAAAATTATAGTAAAAGGGATGAATTATTAACAGCATTTGATAAAAAAACATTCAAAGAACAGTTATTTCCTTTTTCGCATTTGTATTTATGTATTGTATTTGTATTTATATATCATCATCATCACCACCAACCTTCTCTCCCCAAGACTGGGGGTAAGGTAGTAGAAATATATGACGCAAGTCGAATAGGAAGCCCAGCCTTACCGCACCCCATTATACCTTCCAGTGAGAACTCGTCACTGTCAGAAAATCCACCATAGAGCTTAACGCGACCGCGACGGACCCTCACTATGGCATCTAGTCAATGTAGGGTTCATCCCTTGGCCCAGGTGGGCCACAACCATCCCTCTCACAAAACCCTGCCATTCATTCCTATTATGCACCTTTCTTCTCACCTCTGCCTAACTCATATTTCTCTCCTCCTCCATTCGATTCCCAGTACACTCACCACTATACATCCGTGTAACCAACCAACTATTATCCATCCT
Source organism: Trachelipus rathkii (assembly GCA_015478945.1). Classification (NCBI taxonomy): domain Eukaryota; kingdom Metazoa; phylum Arthropoda; class Malacostraca; order Isopoda; family Trachelipodidae; genus Trachelipus; species Trachelipus rathkii. The sequence continues at coordinate 10,823 of JABUQX010097633.1, read as the reverse complement.
TTCCACACGACCAGACCATCTCAAAGCACTCATTTATTCTCTCATTTACCCCTTTCTTCACACCACACAACTAATACGTTCACTTCTTCTCACACCTAACACGCCCCTAAGATTGACCATCTGAACACATTGTACTTTAGATCTTCTTCATCTACCTTTTTTTCCCAAGATTGGGAGTAAGGTGCGTTACTGCATCGGAAAAGAAAGCAAGGTGAGAATATTGATAAGTTCAAAACAAGAAAGCCCAGCCTTACCGCCCCCTCGTACCATTAATAAGTAAGAACTCGTCGCAATCAGAAATCCACCCTAGAGCTTCACGGACCGCGACGGATCCTGAATATGGTAAATCGTCAAGTGTTAGGTTCATCCCTGGGCCCAGGCCAACAACCATACCCCCTTGCAACACCCCGCCATTCTCTCCTATTCATGCACCTTTCTTCTCCCTCTGCCAAAACTCACATTTCTCTCTGCAATCACATTTCCTTTACTGACTCAATCACTTTTCTTCGTCTCCCAGCCCGGTCGGTTCCCAACCCACTCACCACTATACATCCGCTTAACCAACACTATCATTCATCCTTTTCCACATGACCATACCATCTCAACATACTTTCATTTATTCTCTCGGTTACCTTTGCTTCACACCACACAACTTTCTAATTACGTTCATTCCTCATTATCAATTCTTCTCACACTAGAACGCCCCTAAGATTGTCCATCTGAACCATTGAACCCTAGATCTATACTTCTTATTCTCAGACCATAGTCTCACTACTATACAATAACCACAGGTAAACAACATACCCATGCAAGACCCTAGCGCACGCCAGACCTAGTCTTTTTACATTCACCAAAGTATTTAATTGCACCAGCACCTTCCTGCCATTCACAACTTTCCTACTACACTCTGCATTCTCCTTTCCCTTCTCAGTCCAACACATACCCTAAATATTAAAAACTCAGACACTCTGTTCCAAGCTGCTCACCATCAACATAACTTCACACTGAGGGCATTCCTCACTCACAACCATATTCCTACTTTAATCTACATTTAATTTCAAACCCTCCTTTACACACCCTGCCAAATCTTCTCAACAATTCCTCTCAAACTCTCTTCAGATTTCGCCACAAAGAACCCAAATCATCCGTTGTATATAATAGGTAGGGCACCCCTCCACTCATCTCCATTCTCCATCATTCTACACCATTTCTGCCCACCCCCACCTCTAATTCTTTCGTAACCCCATCATTGTAAATAAATTGAATAACCAAGGAGACATAACACAACCCTGTCTCACCCCATTAATCCTAAACAAATCACCTTTGACACCATATTTATTCTTATTACGCCTCACTACCTCATACATACTTTTGTTCATTCAGAGCTACCACAACACCATTATATCGCTAACACCGCCCATAGAGCTTTCCTATTAACCTTATCATATGCGCTTGCAAGTCCATAGAACCAAATACAATTTGATTCTTCGTTCTCCCTCATTTTTCTTATTCATTGTGTTTCAATGTAAAGATGAGATTGATCCACACCTCCTCTACCACTCGCGAACCCACCTTGTTCTTCACCAATCGTCCTTCAGTCATATAAAAATACTTTTCGGACCAAATTACCAGCATTATGTTCCCTACATGTTTGAAGAATTTATTCCACTTATAATTTCTACATTTAATGTATTCTTCCCTTACCCTTATATAAGGACTATAGCTGCTTTCCTCCAATCCCTTGGAAACTATACCCTCTATAAATCCGCTTTATTACACCAACTTCCAAATCCAATCAATCACCATCTCGCCTTTCCGCTCTTGTCATTTCACCAGTAATTTCATTCTATACCTGCCAGATTTACTCTTTCTTCAACTTTCTCACTCTACCTATTATCTCCTCCTTACTAATAAACCTCATCCCCAAAATACCTATTTCTTCTTGCACATTCAAACCCACACAAATCACTATCACCTCTCATTATTGCAATATTATGTCAGATTTTCAAAGTGTCTTTCCACACTCCCCTCATTTCCACATCAGTTACATAAGCACCATCCCTATTCATTATTCTGAGACAGGTTCCCTTTATTCTCATCTTAACCTTTCGCGCTTTCTTCCACGAAAAGTCCTATTCCCTATAAGTTCCCCATTCATCTCCTTCCAACTGTTCATTTACGCTCTTCTTTTCTGATGTATGCACCTTTTAGTATTGCTTTTTTCCTCCTTATATAATTCCAAGCAATCTTTCTTTGAAACTTCATCATTTGCTTTTAGTACATTAACCACGCTTTCTTTTTACTTTAACCGCTTGCATCACCCCTCTTCATTCACCACTCACCGTTAACATTCTTACTTTCTACTTAGCACATCCACATACTTCTTTTGCACTGCTATACAATTCTTCCTTTCATTTGCTCCAGATTTGTTCAGTTTCAGCTTGTTCACAATCAACTGATTTACTGCTGTTCATAATATTATACTAATCCCTATTACAAATATATTTAACTTCTCACTCTTAATTTTTACCCACTTCCTTCCGTATCACCTTCCTCTCCATCAACCCCATAACTTAATTTACATAGAACAACATAATGACCGATAATCCCATTCCTAAACCCTCACTGATTTAAATCCGAACACATACTTCAACATCTCCTTCTTCACCAACACAAATCAATCATTTACTTTTCACTTCGATACCATCTCTACCTGCACCAAACTCTAGATACTTATGGATACTCTGTGTTTAAAGAAAGTATTACTTACACACATACCTCTCTCTCCCAGAATTAATCACCTTCCTACCATTCTCATTTTCTCCCGACACCCAAAAACCACCTATTATCTCTTTTTTTGATCAACCTATCCAACCATTTAGGTCCCCCAAACACTATCAATCTGAACTCATACCTCAACCCCATCCAAAACATCATCAGATTATCCCTAAAAATTCGTACTCTTTCAACGTTTCCCTCAGAATGACCATACGTCACAACCACACATACCTGTGGCCTCTCCAAACTTAAATTTAACCATTAAATTCTAGGGACTCACACAACAAAGTCTACCATAGCTTTGTACCACAAGTCACTTCAGTCAAAATGCAACTCCTTCTCTCCTTTCTCAATTCCTTTCCACCACCAGCACACACACATTTCACACCACACCACTGATTTTCACCGTTTTCTTTCATCTTTGTTTCATCACAGCGAGCGCAAATCAAATTTGCCCTTTCTAAATACATCCATCACCTCTCCCTCTTCTCCCTCAACATTATTCCTCTGACATTCCATTTACCCATACAATTCATACAATTCGCCGAAAATTAGAAGGCCGTTTACGGCGATCACGACCATCTCCGAGTCTTGCATCAGCATTCCTAGCAATAGATAGGTGGTAATGGGCACACAACCCAACTACCACCGTCCCTTAGTCGCCTTCTACGACACGCAGGACTACGATGTGGGTAATTCTTTCTCCCCCACACATAGGGATGTCTGTAAGGTGTTGTCTAGAAGAGAGGTGTGTATGTTTATGTATGTGTATATGATATGTGGATAAGAGGTGGTGTCTGTAAGATGCTGCCTGTGAGGATAGGTGTAAAGAATATGAACACAAAAAAAGAGAAAGGCGCACCATTAAAAATGGGAGGTAATTTCAATGCTTCGAGTATGCGTGTACTCTCCCTCTATTGATCTACTTTAGATCTATACCTTTTATTCCAGACCATAGTTTTACTACAATACATTAACACAGTAACAAAATTACCCTCAGTAAGACCCTTAGCGCACTCAAGGCTACTAGTCCCTTTACATCCTCCAAGAAGGTATATAATGCACCAGCCATCTTCCTGCCATTCACAACTTTTCTACTCACTCTGCTTCATCCGTGCCCTTTTCATCCAATATATATCCTAAATATTTAAACTCAGATACTTGCTCCAGCCAAATCTCTCTACAAATCTTCTCACTCTCTTCAGATTCGCCACACAAAACCAAATCATCTGCAAATAATAGATAGAGCACCCTCCACTCTCTTCCGTTCTGCATCATTCTAACACTATCCCTACCCCTTCCTGTAATTCTTTCATAACCTCATCCATAGGCAATGAATAACCAAGGGACATAACACATCCCTGTCTTCACTCGCTATTAATATTAAACCAATCACTTTCGACTCCCATTTATTCTTACACACGCTTCACTATCGTTTTACATACTTTTAATTCCATTCAGAAGCCTACCACCAATACCATAATATCACTAACATCTGCCTTATATCTTCCCTATTAATCCTATCATACGCCTGTTGCAAATACATAAAACCTAAATACAATTTATTCTTTTTTCTCTCATTTTCTCAATCATCTGTTTCAATGTAAAAATTTGATCCACACATCCTCTACCATTTCTAAACGCACCTTGTTCTTCAACAATCAGTCCTTCAGTCACTGAAGCACTCTTCGACACCAAAATACCAGCATATATTCCCTACACCACTCAATAAACTAATTCCCCTAAATTCCTACGCAGTTGTACCCTTATCCCCTTTACTGCTCTCCTCCAATCCTTCGGAACTATGCCCTCCATAAATGCTTTGCTACACAACTTCCAAATCCATTCAATCACCAGTCCGCCCCGTCTGATCATTTCACCAGTTAATGCCATCTATACCTGCAAGATTTACCATTCTTCAACTTTCTCACTCTACCCTATTATCTCCTCCTTGCTAACTCATTTCCCCAAAATTTTCTATTCCTTCTTGCGCCATTTCAAACCCACACATTCACTTCACTTCTTCAGTTACAGCCAATATTATTAGATTTCAAAGGTTCCCTCCACACTCTATTCATATCCATTTCATCAGTTATGAAAACACCATCCCTATTCATTATTCTAAGCAGATTCCCCTTATTCTCATTCTAACCTTTTATTATATATTTATCTATTATAGATAAGTATATATATATTAATATATTATATATATACATATATAATACAATATATATATATAATATATTATTATATATATATTATAATAATATATATATATAAGGATGAATGACAGTCAGTTGTTAACGGATTTATAGTGGTGAGTGTGTCGGTAAACGAGTGTGCTGGGAACCGAAGAAAAGTGAATTGAGTCATTGAACGAAGTCTGAAGGAGAGAAATGAGAGTTTGCAAGGCGAGAATAAAGGGCATAATAGGAGTAATGGCGGGGTTTAGTGAGGTAAAACCCCTTACACTTGACATATGCCATAGTGAGGTTCCTTCGCCAGGCACAATAGCCATCAGCCGAGCTTTGCGCTCCAATAACACTTACAAGGTCCCGTAGCCTGGTGTGAATTTCTGACTGCGGTCGAGTCTCACTAATAGGGTATTGAGGTGCGAAGCGGCTTTCTTTGACTGTGTTATTCTTCTATTACTTTTCTTTTCCGGCAGTCTTTGGGCAAAGAGAAAGATAAAGATAAGAAGATAAGATATATAGGTATATATAAATATATCTATATATATCTATATAATATATATATATATATATAATATATATATAATATATATGATAATTAATATATATATATATATATATATAATATATATTATATATATATATATATTATAATATTGTATATTCTGTACTGGGGTAACTAATGATAGAAGTTTCAGAACATAAATGAATAAAACATTGGCAGCACAGCAAAAGCGATAAATTATTAGACAATTATTACTTTGGTTAATAAGTTATACGAATAAAAAAATTAAGAAAAAAAATACTTACGTGTTTTAAAAATATATAGAGAGCAGAAATAAAAGCATTCCGGGCCCATGAGGAACGCACGTGTTTCTCATAACGACGATCACTACACCTTGGTCACTATCTTAAGATATTTGTGTGTTGAAATATAAGATGATATTCAAGTTGGTTTTTCTCAAACAATACAGTACCACACAATTTATTATGAAAAAAAGAAATTTAAACGGATTAATGCAAGCAATTAACAGGGAATGAAGTTATGGGCATATGATATTTTGTAATGAATAATAGGATTACCTTAAACTCGAAAAATATACCTTTATCTTATCATTATTTTTAGTGTTTTTACCATGTTAATTTAAAAAGGAGGTATACAATTTTAAAAATACGGATTTCCTTAGTTATTTTTTTATTATGTTTTTAATAAGTTTTTATAAAATAAAAATATATATATCCTTTCACACTATACTATAGTAATTTACAAAAGTGACTTGTCCCCAAATATCTTTCATTATGTTGCACCAACACACACAAAAAAAATTCCCAAAGAAGACTTAAGAAATATTTAGAATCTTAACTTTAAATGAACAAAAATCAATATAAACTAAACCATGAAAAGTCATTGGACTAATTTGATTATTGCACACAAATAAATATATATACTATAAGGTTATTTTTAATAACTTGTTCTCGTACTTTTTGTTAATACTTTTCTCGTGTTTTTAATCTTTTATCTTTCAGTTTAATTACTTAGAAATCCACTAGAAACAGTTTTACACACCAAAAAAAAATCACTTGTTAGATTTTTTAAATTTTGGTTTCTATTGTAATTCTGCTAAATATAGGATATTGTAAAATGATTTTTAGTAATAAAATCTGTTTTATAGCTTACCTGATGTATGTATTTTCTGTAGTAAGCTAAATATACATAAATGCTTTTTTGGTTATATGTAATGACCTAAATGTTATAAGATTTTAAACCCTATATTTCGTTGTAAGAGGTGATGCTAAATGGGGTTCCATGCCCCACGCTTCCTTAATAAACGTCGAATCTCAAGGGGTCTATACCCCGCGTTTCTTCAATAAACGTTGAATTTCAAGGGGTTTATACCCCGCGCCTAAAAACAAAAAAAATAAACTACCTATACTATCATATTATAAATCAATGAATATGTAAAAATCTAACTTACTCAATTTTTATTAAAATCTTCCCAAAAGTATTCATATTAATATAGGAATAACTTGATTATCATGTCAACCTACCTCCAGATTTTCCGGAGGAAGCTCAGAGAAAGTAGAAAGTAGAAAGGATGAGCACCTGTGCTCAATTTGAGTTGAATTTCTTAAAGAAAATCCAAGGTATTAGCGGTCTTCATAAAAGAACATACTTTCACTAAAAAATCAATAACTCTGAAGTCTGTGGAATAAAAAAGAAGGAGGAGGGTAATTTTTTTATTACATTCCTCCCTTCCCGTCATATCATGACGGAAGAAATTGGTGGTCCGGGGAGGACAGAAGTTTCCAATAAGAACGGAATTGCGAATAACTTCGCGGTGGCTTCCAGCCGGTAAATTAGAAGGGCCTTATTTGGTTTTAGGAATACTTTCCAAAGAGGCTGAGTGGGCGTTTGAATTTCTTATTTTTAACCGTCTTGTTATATTCGACTATGGATTTATTCCATGGCAACGACTCCCAACCATCACTTGCCTTTTTATTTTGCTGGAGCTTTAATATACCTTGCGCAGTTGTTATTTTCGTACTGTTAGATTGTACAGCATTTTGTAGAGACAGATTGGGCATACTGAAAATGGTTCCCACTTGATTAGGACTAAAAGCAGTAGAAATAGGGAGTTTAGAAGACAAATTAGAAGTATTTAAACCATTCGATTGGACATCATTTAGAAGTTTTGGGGATTCAAATGGATCTTTGTAGATGCCGAAAAATTTCTTTGTATCACTGTGTATAGAATTTGGGTTTGGAGGATCACTGTGGATCGTAATATGGGGAAGATCTCGGTGGATCATGACATTAGAATTTGGAGGATCACTGTGGATCTTAGAAGATAGAGGATCTCTGTGGATCATAGGGGTTGGTAATTTATATAATGTTTTTGTATTTTCTAGAGTGTCCTGGTTAGTATTGTTAGTAGTGTGAGAGAGTGGAGGGGAATCTAGAACATCATTCAACACCTCATACTTTGAAGATTGTAATGGAGGAGATACTAGAGGTGAATTAGGTCTTAAAGGACTTTTGACAGTTGGAAGACATTTGGAAGGATTCTTCGATATCATCCACTGAGGGCATTCAATTCCCAAATGCTTACCTGTACATATAGGGCATTCATCATTATCATAATGTGGAACTTTTGGTCTTCTTTGGGGGCAATTATTTATTATGTGTCCCTGCTTTTCACAGTTTATGCATTTGTTCTGTCTAGAGTAACAGGCTGTGTACAAATGTCCCCATTTATGACAAAAACTGCAATAAGGGCGGGATTTACATTTACGGATGTCATGGCCATTTTTCCTACAATAGGTACACTTAAGATGTTTATTACCACTAGACCGTTGTTGGAGTTTATTTCTTTGTAAATGAGTAGATGTTTTATGGTACTTTTGGTTAGGGAGATTGTTAGTATTTTTAGTAATGGTTTGAGACTCGTTGAACAAAAAGATTCATTATTTGAGTAAGCACTCCTAATATTTGCTGGTTTTGCTGGAGTACTTGTAATAATAATAAATGTTGATTGTTCATTTCAGATGTTATTTGTACATGCTTGCACTCATTAGTGTGACATTCCTTCAGAGAAGGTAAAACTACTTGAGGTTGTCGTAATTCAGGGGATGGTTCTAACACTACATGGGGGGGTTGACGGAATTCCGAAAGTGGCCTTAAGGGAATGTGAGGCTGACAAGTCAGAATAGAAGAAAGATTAGATGAAACAGGTGTATTAACTGGAGTTATATAGGAGGAGGGTGACTCAGAGGTCAGTTCTGGGATGGTTCTATTGTGCATCTCATTTGCTGTTTGACTACTCCAGGAAAGTATAGTTTCTGCCATGATGTTATTTGTAAGTTATGACAATAGTGAAAGGAAAAGTACAAAACAATTGAAAGAAAAATGAATGAATAAAAGGTTTAAACCAAAAAAACTAAAGAACTGAATAGAGAATAGGGACGGAACGTCAAAATAATAACTACAGAAAAATAACGGTAGAAAACCAAGGGTAGTAACAGAAACTACGCTCTGCTACCAATGTTATATTCTGGTACTGGGGGTGAACTAATGATGAGAAGTTTCAGAACATAAATGAATAAAACATTGGCAGCACAGCAAAAAGATAATTATTAGGAAATAAAATTTAATAGAAATATGGAATACGAAAAAATAAGAAAAAAAACTTACGTTTAAAAATATATAGAGAGCAGAAATAAAAGCATTCCAGGCCCATGAGGAACTCACGTGTTTCTCATAACGACGATCCACTACACTTGGGTCACTATCTTAAGATATGTGTGGTTGAATATAAGATGATATTCAAGTTGGTTTTTCTCAAAACAGTACGACCACACAATTTATTATGGAAAAAAGAAATTTAACGGATTAATGCAAGCAATAAACAGGAATGAAGTATGGGCATAGATATTTGGTAATGAATAATAGGATTACCTTAAACTCGAAAAATATACTTTTATCTTCTCATTATTTTTTATGTTTTTACCATGTTAATTTAAAAGGAGGTATACAATTTAAAACTACGGATTTCCTTGGTTATTTTTAATTAAATTACGTTTTTAATAAGTTTTGATTAAGTAAATATATCTATATCCTTTCACAGCATACTATAGTAATTTACAAAAGTTATTTATTCCCAAATATCTTTCATTATGGTGCACCATCACACACATTAAAAAAATCCCAAAGAATACTAAAAGTATTTAGAATTTACTTTAAATGAACAAAAATCAATATAAACTAAACCATGAAAAGTCATTGGACTAATTTGATTATTGCACACAAATAAATATATATACTATAAGTTTGTTTTTATAAATTGTTCTTGTACTTTTTATTAAGACTTTTCACGTGTTTTTAATTTCTTATCTTTCAGTTTAATTACTTAGAAGTCCACTAGAAACAGTTTTTATACACCAAAAAAATCACTAGAAAAAGTTTCAAACACCACACAATATTACTTGTATGTCCTGTGTTTTTGGTTTATTCCATAAAGTTAATAATTCTTAAGTTTTTAAGTTATTACTACATTTTTTTTTCTAGTAAGTAAGTAAATAAGAATCAAGGGGTTTTATACTACGTGCTTCTTTAGGAAAATGTAGACTCCAACGGGTCCAAAACCCTGTATTTCGTTGTAAGAGGTGATGCTAAATGGGGTTCCATGCCCCACGCTTCCTTAATAAACGTCGAATCTCAAGGGGTCAATACCCCGCTCTTCTTCAATAAACATTGAATTTCAAGGGGTCTATACCGCACGCTTCTTCAATAAACGTTGAATCTCAAGGGGTCTATATCCCGTGCCTAAAAACAAAAAAAATAAACTACCTATACTATAATACTATAAATCAATGAATATGTAAAATTCAATCCTATCAACTCACTCATTTTTCATTAAAAACTTTACCAAAAGTATTCATATTAATATAGGAATAACTTGATTATCATGTCAACCTACCTCCAGATTTTCTGGAGGAAGCTCAGAGAAAGTAGAAAATAGAAAGGATGAGCACCTGTGCTCAATTTGAGTTGAATTTCTTAAAGAAAATCCAAGGTATTAGCGGTCTTCATAAAAGAACATACTTTCACTGAAAAATCAATAACTCTGAAGTCTGTGGAATAAAAAAAGAAGGAGGAGGGTAATTTTTTTATTACATCCTCCCCTCCCGTCATATCATGACGGAAGAAATTGGTGGTCCGGGGAGGACAGAAGTTTCCAATAAGAACTGAATTGCGAATAACTTCGCGATGGCTTCCAGCCGGTAAATTAGAAGGGCCTTATTTGGTTTTAGGAATACTTTCCAAAGAGGCTGAGTGGGCGTTTGAATTTCTTA
>JABUQX010097632.1:30000-39704 GCA_015478945.1 Trachelipus rathkii | reverse complement strand
TGGGCCATTGTTTTTTTTTTTTCAACCCCCCGGCCCCACCCGCACTTTAACCCCCCCAGTCTTGGGGGGAGGGGGAAGGAAGAGCGAAGGGAAAAAAAAACATTTTAATAAATTATATATAAAAATTTATTTACTCAAAAGAAATTAAAAGAACAAATAAAATGCTATGTGAAATTATTAAATATTTTATTTTTAAATAATTATAATTATTTATATTATTAATTATATATAAATCAACAAATTAATATTTATATCTATTAATTTACATATTTAATTATTTTAAATTATATATAATTATTTATTATACTTTTAATTATTATTTATATTAATAAATTATAATTGGTATTAATAATAAAAATAAACTATTATTTATATATTATTGTTAATTTAACTATAAAATATATATTTAATTTTTAATAAATTAAACTTTTATAATATTTGTTAATATTTATTTTATATATATTTTTAATAATATTTTATTATTTTCTTGATGTGACTAATATTATTTATTTTAAAACTTTTAATCGAATCTTATCTTTTCAACAACTAAATTTGTTAAATTTATTAAATTTAAAATTTTTAAGTATATATACGTATTTTTTTATATTTATTTCAATAATTAGTTTTATGTACCTTTGTTTTTTTAAATCACATATTTTTAAAAGATTTTTTTTATGGGGTGGGGGGACCTTCTCGAGGAAATTCCCCAACCCAAAATATTTAAAAAATTTTTACACAAATATTTTTTTTTGTTCGGATTTTCGGGCACCCCCACTCCGGGGAATAATAATTATTCGGGTGGGAAGGGCGGGGGGAATTGAGGGGATAAAAAATTTTGTTTCTGGGGCACGGGAAATACTTGGTTAAATGAAAAAATTTTTTAACAGACTAAAAAACAACAATAAACCTGTTTTCTTTGTTTTTGGGCAATCAGGGTGGAGACATTTGGATTTTCAGAAAAATTTCGAAAAAGCGCGACTTTTTATGGCACTTTAAGTTGCGGGGGGGGGCCCGTCCAATCCAGGGTCCGTTTTTGTTTGAGGGCCCCTCCCAGTTAAATTTTATGCAATAAACGACCGCGTGGCGGGGAGGTTTGCAGGGGTTTCTGTTCCGGAAAAAAAAAAAACCTTTTTCCTCTCTTAGGCCGGGGGGGGCCATTTCTTATTTTTAAATATTTTGAAATTTTAGGGGGGGGGCTTCCATGAAAAACCCATTTGGGGGAAAGTAATTACTTTCGCGCTTCGGGAAAATTTTTTCGGGGGGGGGACTGTTGGAAAGAAAGGGCAAACTAAGGTTTTAATTTGATGTAGTTTAGCTTCTTGTTATTTATTTTGTTTTTTCTTTGTTAGCGTTTGCCTTTGGGGGGGATGGAATTTTAAACTTTCCCCCGATTAATTGGGGTGTTCCCCATTGGGGATTCTTTAAAAAAACGGGGTGCCACCCCCAAAACAAAAAACCTTACCACTTTATTGGGCAGAAATTAATTTGTTTTTATAAATTTATTTAAATGGAGAGAAAAAAAAAAAAGAAATTTGGGAAAACCAAGGGGGGAAATAATAAAAAAATTAATGTTTTTAGAAAAGGGGGGGGGAAAAATAAAAAAAATTTGGGGAGGGGAAGTGAAAATTAAAGGGGGGGAAAGTAAAAATCTCCAAAATTTTTTTAACACAAAAGGTTTTTTTTTTTAAAAGGACACGGGGGAAAATTTTTTTTTGTTTTTTTTTTTCTTTTTTTTACCAGGGGCGGGGTAAATCTTAATCTCTTTTCAAATTACACCACCATCTAGATATTTAAAAGAAATACCAAAAAAATATTAGGGGGGAAAAAAAATTTTGGGGAAAAACGGGAAAAAGATAAAAAATTTTTCATCTTTTTTAATAAAAGGAATTTAAAACAAAAGATAAAAAGCTTACGTTTTTAAAAAATTTTTTACCAAGGGGGGTGGAAAAAAATAGTAAGTAATGAATTGATATAATGTTTTTTATCACTTTTTTAACAAACTTTTTCCGGGGGTGTTTCATAGACGTTTTTGAAAAATTTCTTTTTTAGGTTTTTTTGTTTTTTTCTGTTTTCGCTTTTTTTAAAGGGGCGGAAAAAAGGTATATTTCCCGTTTGATTTTAGCAGTTTTGTAACATGTACTTTATCAAAAAAGGGGGGAAAAATTAAACTGACCTTTTTTTTAAAAGTAGAGTAAAAGATTCTATTAAATTGAGGAGAAAATGGGGAGAAAAAAAGAAAAAAAGTTTTCTTTAGGGAGGTTTTAAAAAAAAAACAAACGAACTTAAATATATTTTGGTTCCAGGACATTTAATTTTTAAAAGCCCTAATTTTTCCCAAAAAAAAACACGAAAAAATTATTTCCAAGTTTTAGGCTTTATTCTGTTTTTTCTCACCCGGGGGGAAACTACCGTGAATCAAATATGGCAGGGGGGATTTTTTTTTTCTTCTTGATTCAGAAATTTTTTTAAACTCAATTTTTTTTATTTTTGCAAAACTTGGGTTTTTTCATTTTTGGGTTTTTCTTTATTAATTGTACATTTTGTCAAGTGAATTTTTTTCTCTAATGTTTATGTTCTAACAAATTTACTGTTTTTTTTTTAAGAAAAACAAGTCAGCAAATAATAAAAATTTTGCTTTTTTTTTTTTGTATTTTTTTCGACGCGTTACATAATAACCTTTTTAGATGCTGAAATGGGTTCAGAGTGAACATTCCAAAGAATTTGGAAAATTTAAATTAACTCAGTTGGCGTTAGACGCAGCGGTTCAAGTATTTAATTGGGGGGAAAATCTGTTTTTTGCCCAAAAAAAAAAAATTTTGGGTGGGGTTATTTTTTTTCTAAATCCCCCAGGATGTTTTGGGGAATTGTTTTTCCCACTTTTTGATTTGTTTTTGTCATTTTTGGGGGGGAGAAGGACTTTCCGCATGGGGAAAGCCCATAAATTTAATCATGTAAAAAGGAAAAAAAAAAAATTTTCGTTTTTTCTTCTTTTTCTCTGAAAGTTGGAAAAAGGCAAAAAAACAAAAAAAAAAAAAAAACCTTTTTTGTTTCATCTGATTGTTAAAATTTTTCCCCCAAAAATTTTTATTTTTTCCAAAAACCATTAAAAAAAATAAAAAAATTGCGTTTGTTTTTCTTCTTTTTAAAAGGGGGTCAAAACCCCAAAAGGGGGGTGGGGGGGGACTTTTTTTCCCAGCCCGGGGAAGAAAGGTTCCCTCTTCCCAAAAAAGAAAAGTATTAGTTACAGGGGTGTAGTAAATTAACGGGGGGGTTTTCTTTTCAATTGCGGGCCCCACCCCCTCCCCCACTTTTAAAAAAAAAACTTTTAAAATTTTTTTTCAAAAAAAAACTTTTAGTTCTTCTTTATATAAGGAAAAACTAAAAAAATTGTAAAAAAAAAAATTTTTACCAGGAGGGCCCAGGGAAAAATATTAGCAAAACTAGGCCTTTTTAAAAAAAAACTTTATTCAGGTAAAAAAAAATTAAAAAACATTTGGCAAGTGTAATGGTTTAACTCTTTTTATTTTTGTAAAATAAAAATTATGGTTTTTTTTTTAATAGAGGTTGCCTTTACATAAAAGAACCTTTTTTAATGGAAAATTGTCTTCTCTATTTTGGGGGCCGCAGTTTTACGGGGGGCGCCCCCCCGGGCCCTCAGTAGCGAAACCTGCACTTACTTAAAAATATAAAAATAAAAGGGGTAGCTAAAGAAAGCGAAAAATTGGAGCATACATACTCTCAATTTCTCTTTTCTAAAAAACAATTTCTGTTTAAATAAAATACAACCAATGTGAATTCCTGGTATGCAGTCTTCATTGTTAAAAAAAAAAGATGATTTTTCCATTTTTTATTTGGGACATAAAATTCCCAGGGGGGGGCCCCCAAAAAAAAAAACTAAATAAAACAACAATTAAAAATAAAATAACCCCACCTCCCCATAATACCTTTGTTTTGTTCTCATTTTTCCCCTTCTCTTTCTTTATTCTCCGGGGTAAGATAAAACGCCTTTCCCCGCAAATAAAGAAAGAGGCTTATTAAATTTTTTATCCCTCTAGGGAACAAATTTTTTTTTTTGAGAGCCAAGGGGTTTACCAGAGGAATAATGGAAAAAAAAAGATTATCGCGGTGAAATTTGGGGGGAGTCAAGAAGGGGGGACGAATCTTAGCCAATTTCTTGTTTTGTCTTCCTTTCCTTTCTTGTATTTTCCCCTCCTAATAAAGGTTTCTCCAATTCATCGTCCTGGATATATCGGTTGCCATTTAACCATTTTTTAGTTTGAGAGTCTTTTTTAATTTCACCATCAATTTGAAAAATGGAATGGGAGGTGAGGGGAAAGAATTGGGGGTAGAAAAACATTTCGGTTAACAAAAATTTTTGGGAAAAACTTTTTTTTTTTTAGCTTTTTTTAAACTTTTATTTTTTTTCCCACCCCCAAACCTTTCCGTCTTAATGTGTTTGGATTTGTGTTTTTCTTGTATACTATAGAAAATACCCTTTATCATTTTATTTTCCAGCGCGAAATACACGGGAGTGGAAAAATGTACATTTTTCCCCAAAGGCAAACGTGCGCGCTAAAAGGCGCGGGTTGTTTTCTTGTGCTCTACATTTAAAGAACAAACAAAAAAAAATTGGGTGAAAATTGAATTTCCATTTCTCCGTTTAAATTTTTTTTTTTCCCCTTGTTCCAAAAAAATAAAGAAAGAAAAATTTAACAAAAAAAACCCTTTTTGGCATAAAAACCTTCTAGGAGCTATCCTATCTTTTTCTTATTTTCCGCTTTTTGATTTTTGGCAAAATTTTTTTATTTAAAGGGGGGGCCAAAATTTTTTCTTTTTTTTTTATTTTTTTTACAAACCCCTTATTTTTTACATTTTTTTTGTTAGGAGGGGAAAGAGGGCCGCGGGCGGGTCATTTGTATTTTACAAATTTATTTAATAATAACTTAATACTTATAATGTTAAATGATATTATTATTATTTATTAATAATGTTAATAAATAATTAAATTTTTTATTAAATAACTTAAAAATTATTCCTTCCTTCTCTTTTAGTATACCTTTAATTTAAAATAAACAGATTTTTTTAATTTATTTTCGTTCATAAAAATTTTTAAATTTATATAAAGTAACATTTTATTTAACTAATTAAGTTATTTATTATTTTTGTTTAACACTATATTTCATTCTTAATTTAATAATATTATTTATTTTTTTTTTTAAAGATAATTATTTCAAGAATTAAGTTTCTTATTTTTTTTTTTTCATTTATTTTTTTTTTTATTTTTTTAAGGTGCGTGAAAAAGACAAAACTCAAATTTATATCGCGATTGGGGCGGAAAGCTTGGTTTATATGCCCGGTGCCGTCGCGCGGGAAATATTTTCATAAAAAAACGTGGGGAGTGGAGGGTTGGGCCCCCCACCGGCCCCTCCCCCAATAAAAAACCCCTAAACGTGCCATTCCCCCCGGCAAAAACCCGCCAGAATCTTCCACGGGCCGAAACTCCCAACCCCCCCCAAAAGTTTTTTTTTTTCACGTTTTTTGTTTTGCATCAATGATCTAGCCCGCCACCGGGGCACCCCAAACTATTTATACTTTTTTTTTTTCTTTTTTATCTCTTTTCCCGGTAAAAAAAACCGGGTCGCCACCCTCGCCCAAAATAAAAAACGCCCCGGGCCCCCCACAACCCACGGCCCAGCAGCACCCCAGTGTATAAACCTTGGGGACAAAATAATTTTTTATTGGACTTGGGGGCGAGGGCCCACCGGGGAGCCACCCAAAAAAAAAACCGGCCCCCCACCCGGCACCAAAAATAATAAAAATCTCAACACCTTTTTTATTTATGAAATGTAAAAAAAAAAAAAAAAAATTTGGATTTGCCACGAATTGAGGTTGACTGAAATGGCAAATCGAATCATTGAGGCTTTCCGAATATGTCTTATCTATGAAAATTAAAGCTTCCAGTTCGACAAGGAGTTTGAACGACGTTCATCTGATTCGAGATTTTCAGTTTTCTATAAATGAAAATGATATACATACTAAAAGAGAGAAGAAAGTCCTCTAAATGAGCAATCTGCGGAGTGAAAAATGCTACATTTTGCTTTTAGTTTGGTTCAAATCGGTTGAAAATTTCAAAAGTTCTACAAAAATTTCATGTTTCTAAATTCAGTCACCAATACGCGACTAAAATTGCTCCATTCCTTACCCACAAAACACAGCAGGGATATTTTGGTGACTTGCAACGTAATTTAGTTCCACATTTTTTCCTTTTTAACTTTTTAATGATAAGAAAGCGGAATAACAATTTGCATTATTTTTATTACAGAATTTGGTATCACGTTTGAAATTCAAAATTCAGTTGACTTTTTTGATATATATATATATATATATATATATATATATATATATATAATATATATATATATATAATATTATATATATATATTATATATATATATATATATATATATATTAGTATATATATATATATCTATCTATTATATATATATATATATAATATATATATATATATATATATATTATGTATATTATATTATATATATATATATTATATAATATTATATTATATATATTATATATATATATATCAATAATATATATTATATTATATATATATATATATTTATTATATATATATATATATATATATAATATAATATATATATAATACGTCTGTTTGGCTTGTTCGGTTGTGAGTTAATGATATTTAGTAAATATCATGAAAAATGTTGCAAAGGGGGGTGGGGAGTATTAGTCAAATATAAGGGAATTTAGAGTTTAAATCATATATGAGACACATGCGCGAGCAGGCGTGCAGTATCAGAGTACTAACACGTGTCCGTGAGCACTGGTAAGTGCACACTCACACACACACACACACACATATATATATATATATATATCATATATATTATATATATAATATATATTAATATACTTATATATATATATATAATTATATATATTATAATATATATGATATATATATATATATAACTAATATATATAATATTTTATATATATATATGAGTAGTATGTACGATATATATTGTATATATATAATATATATATAAACATATATATATTATAATATATATATATAATATATATATATATATATATATGATATATATTATATACTATATATATATATATATATATATATATTGTCGGGACCGCTCATATTGTTTACAAGGATGCAATGACTAACTCACTTGAATGATATTAAACTAATCACGTTCACAAATCTTTGCCTCAAACAATTTTGTTTTTTATTTAGAATTGGAAACTTTAATATTATTTAAAACGGATGCAATTAAGCTAAAGCAAGAGGTACGTAAAACACATGCCCTTTAACTAAATACGTAAAGATATCGGATTAATATATATACATTATACTATATATATTATATATATATATTATATATATATTAATATAATTATATATATATATATATATATTATATATATATATATAATATATATATATATATATATATATATATATATATATATTCACACTAAAAATTGCTAGCTTTCGCCTGAGCTATAACTTCAGGCCTCTTCCAGGTGATGAAACCTGTCGCCTTAGGAAACCAAAGGAAGTGAATGAAATTAGTTGGTTATTAGTTGAGATTTTAATTGAGTCAAATGTTTAGAGGAAAGGATAATAGAGTTCTGTATTTGGTCCAATTTACAGTCTCCCGGGTTTTTGTTATGGTTTTAGTATTGTAAATGTAAACGGATTCTGTTATTTTTGTTTTTTGCGTCTTATTTGAATATTTTAAATTCAACAGTACATATAGAAAATCCAAACAAAAATTCTATAACATATCCCAAAAACAACATTACAATAATTCAACATTTCTTCCTCTCCCCTACATTCTAAACCATAACATAAAAAATCATCTACCCAAATCCATGTCTTCTACACAAAATCACACCTTTTCTCTGAAACACACTCTAAAACTCTCCAAAAATCCTATTACCCAATGTATCTACAAAATTCCCTGTAACAACTGTCCCTCCATCTACATAGGTGAAACGAACGATCTTCCCGCGCAGAGTTTTAATCAACACAATTATGATTTAGCAAAGTGAACATAACACTCCGCTCTCACTCGCCACCGTTCCTTAACCCAACATAGCATAAATCCCCAAAATACCACCTTTTTGAAATATTCAATTAATTTTTTTTTTTACAGTTGTCACTACCACTCACGGGCGAAGCCCTATTCAAGGAGGGGGTGTAGCACGCCTCACAAGTACACAAGTAACGCAAATTACGCAGATGAGCACAGACGCAGGCTTTGAAGTTGCGGGAGATTCACTTCAGGACAGAAACAACAGAAGATGGAAGAATTCCCACAGTTGGCTGAAAGAAGGAAGCACGCAGCGAACTAGCCTGGAGTTGCCAATATCCACACAAAACTCATGCGCAGACACAGCATCCCTTGTGCTACGAGGACGTCGTAAAGGTGGAGGTACGAGAGTGACAAGTTCCCTCAAGCACGCTGCCGCTGCGGTGCCATAGAAAAAGCAGATAAACGCACCAACATCGCGCGCCAAAGATAGAGTCAAGTGGAAATGGAAAATACGGAACAGTTTTTATAAGTTTTTGCCATTGAACTCGAACCCTATCCAAAAGCCGGTGAAACCAGAACCCCCACCCAGTATGAGAGCAGTACTCCATACAAGAGCGGATGGAGGCCCTTGTATAGCTGAAGCGAAACTGAGGAAGAGGAAAAAAAGTCCTCGCAGCCTAAACAGAAACCGCCAAGTTTTTCTTTTGAGGTCGCTCTAGCACGCGTTGTGATGTGGAGGTTCCCAAGAACTTTTTTGTTAATTGTTAAGGCCAAGGATTTTATATTGTCAACAGAGAGCCGAGAGAACCGTCGAAAGAGATGAGGAAAAGTTGGAAGGTGTTTCAGAGAGGGAGATTTGTAGAAGTAAGTTTTTAAAGAATTAAATTTCACAGGTTGAGACGACCCACCCGGAAATATTCAGATCAGCGAGAATGGAATCGGAAAGATTAAGACGATAGGCAATTCTAGAAGTAAAGAGGGAGCAGAATTGAATGAGTTGAAGAATGAAGGTCGAGTCATCGGCATACGGAGTGGATAGAGTTGGATGTGCAGGTGAGAAGATCATTAAATGAAAAGTAAGAATAAAGCTAAGGAGATAAGACAGAACCCTGAGGACACACCACAATTACCAGAAAAAGAAGAAGAATCGCCCCGTTAACAACACGCCGAACATTGAGCGATTTTGAGAGAAACTAGACCATAAGTAAGCAAGTAAAGGAGGAACCAAGGGAAAGGGAGCTTGGAGAGGCAGTGACAGCGTGCCATAAACCCGTCAAATGCTTTGAATAGTCAAGTGCCCACGCAAGTCTCCCCCGCGTAGTTCCGAAAGGCGGAAACCATAAATCAGGAGATAGGAAAGTATATCGCCAGTAGACCTCGATCGCGAAAGCCATACTGGCGATCGGAAAGAAGTGTATGGGATTCCAGTGATTAAGAAATGAGAGTTGAGAGGGTTCAAAGAATGCTTAGATAGATTACAAGTGCAGAGGCTATAGGCGATAGTTTTTTTAGAAGGATGCGAGCTGCTACTTTTTAGGATCGGTTGGAGCATGTGCGTGCTTCAACACTGAGGAAAGTGTTAGTATTGAGACATAGAGAATA
>JABUQX010097632.1:0-22500 GCA_015478945.1 Trachelipus rathkii | reverse complement strand
TCTGCGGATGTGGATAGTAAAAATCACTATCCGCGGATGCGGATAGTAAAAATCACTATCCGTGGATTGAGGATGAGGATTTTAGTCTTATATATATATATTACATATATTATATTATATATATATACTATATATATATAATATATATATATATATATAATATATATATATATATAATGTATATAATATATATATATATATTATATAACATAAGTATATATATTATATATATATATATATTATATATATATATATATATATATATATTATATATATATATATATATATATATATAGTAAAGAAGGTTGGAAGTTTCGTAGCTGTCAGGACAAGTGAAGATTTTCTTCGCATGGTTATAGGGCGACAGAGCTAGCAACCTGGTCCTTTCTTTTTGCTTGTATTTACTCTTGGACCAGTGTTAGATCCTTATGCGCGCTAGAAGCAAGATCTTGGAGACTCTGGTGACGAGTTTTTGAAGCTAATGAAAGAAGATGCTCGTTCTACTGAAAGGGCGAAACCCAACTTGGAAGAGTATTTAACCAGAGGTGACAATCGGAACCATTGCGAAAAGAAAATGGTTTTCTAAATGCTCTAGGTTAAGAGTTCGGGCCAAAGAAGATTTGTTGGACCACTGACAGGGGTAAAGCTCTTCTGGAGTTGTTTATATATATATATATATATATATATATATATATTATTATATATATATTATATATATATATATATATATATATTATATATATATATATATATATATATATATATATATATAGTATATATATAATATATACCTGTGTTACCAGATTGTGAGATATGGACCCAACTCTTTTGCACACCACCAATCTCTTTCCCAGCCTCAACCCATTTGAAAAAAAGGTTATGTGTAAGAATAATACTTGAAATTACATATTCTCAATTATGTTAAAAAAAAAAACTACAGCACTTTTTTGAGCCCATTTAAAAGGGAGAGTTTGCTTCGTAATGAGATCTGCATCTCTGAAAAGATGCTCGTCAGCTACACTTTGTTGAAGGCATGCTAAGTATTCCCTGCCGAGTTCTGCAAGATGTGAAAAACTTTTACAAATATCACGCCATCAAACCAATGGATCTTTATCCGATTCCAAGAGCTTTCGCTTTTGATAATCTTCGATCAATGACAGAGTGTCCTTTGACTACCTCTGAACAAGACTCTTCATTCGCTGCTATCTGTTTCGCTAACAGATAGTAAATGTGTGTCTGTTTTTGTAATCTTTTCCTTTTTACTGGTGAAATTTTCTGGCTTAGCAAGCATTTCATCATATAGGCATACTAAATAAATTTAACCCTTTTTGAAACACGTGGTTCAAGAATTTGGTTTTGTATCTAGTCCAGAAAAGTTACTATTGCAGATGCGTTATCGTTTGCAGTTTTGAACTCTATTATCTAATCTCCAGCAGCTTCTATTACGAGCATCTATGGTCGTGACAGCCGCCCTGTTTTTGGTTGTATGAGCGTTTATTCGTGATTAAAAAAAGAGAAAAAGAAAAATAAAAAAAAATAAAAAAAAGAAATTAAAATAAAAAGTGTTTCTGTCACCTTTTAGAAAGTCCCTTACTTTTAATAGCAGCATTTAGCACATCTTTCATCGTTGCAATAGAGGAATCTCGTCTGGCAAACAAGGAATTTTCTGAGATATTAGTCTTAGTTACCTCTTCAAACGGTTTAAGAAGAGTAAATACAATTGCCTAAAATCGTATTATCATCACCTTGTCAGTACCCTTCACTTTGTGTTTTGTTTCGAAGCATAAGGGGTAGACAGCTTCAATTTATTTCCCTCCTCTCAAGCATGTACCACTACTATTCCAACGAGTCTGAAAATCTTGCGTTACAGAAAGTTGAGGAACATTTAGTCTCATAATTCATAAATGAATACTATCTGCTATCCGCAAAAAAATTCATGCGGATGCGGATATCTGCTACACTTCTAGTCTTTATGGTTTTTGCCGTATAGCATTTGGAGATTAGATTCATTGGAAAAGTGGTATATTTTTTTATTGTCAAAAGCAAGCGAAAAAAAATAGTTGAAACAAAAAAATGTTTATTGTAACTATGTAAGCTGAGTCAGAGTCGAAATTTTGAATTTGAGTGCTGGAGTCGGAGTCGAAGTCGAAAATTTTTGTTCAATAAGTGCAGTCGGAGTCGAAATTTTTTGTTTAAGTGGAGTCGGAGTCGGAGTCGGAGTCGGAGTCGGAGTCGAGTCGGAGTCGAAAATCCAAATTTGAATTTAAGGAGTCGGAGTCGTAGTCGAAAAATTTATTTCACGACTCCGCAGCCCTGATATAAACACGAATTCTTGCTGTTCGATACAAAATTCTTTATTTTATAGAGCGTGTTAATATTTTCTTCATCTAACACTACTCTTTGTGTGCTCTTCAAAACTTCTCATCTCTTCCCAAATTAATCAAATTTCAAATATATTTAAACTTGTCTATTTCTTACGTGATTCTTCATCTACCTTAATGTTGTTAGCATATCTCTGGGGCTTCATTATAAATTTGTCACGGCCTTGACATCAGTTTATGCTTTATTAAATTAAAGACTTTCACTACACTTACTTCAAAAGAAATGCATCCAGCAAATAACAATTCAGTATAATCAGAATATCTATCTTTATTAGCATATATATATATATAATATATATATATATATATACTCATATAAGTATTATATTTCTCTCTTATATATATTATATTATATATATATATATATAATATATATATAAATATATATATATATATATATATATATATATATATATATATTATAACCCACACAAGTGACTGATTTCTCTCTTATTAAAGGCGTTTTCGATTTTGCACTTTTGCTAACGAAATTTAGGAAAATTCTAAAGTTGCGTTCCATTTTGTCAAATTTACCACAAATTTAGGAAAATGCTAACCAAACGTAAGGAATTTCCTAAATTCTGTAAGGTTGCTATTTCCCGTGCTTACCGAAATTAAGGAAAATGCTAACGAACAAATGTAAACAAACAAGATGGCGGCGTTGATTTGATGAATGTTTCATTCATGAAATTAGCTTTAAATCTAATTTCCTCCAAATCGATAAACTCCATCACAATAGTTGATCAATTATTTGTAATAAAAACTATTTGTAATTTTTTTTATTTTTCTTTATTCCAAAACCAAGTGCTCCATCAGAGCAGCTAATCAAAAATATTGGTAAACAATCGTTCGATTATGCCCGAAATTCGTGCTAAAACTAGATTAGCATTTCTTATCGAGCGTTAGCACAAATGCAAAATGGAAAACGGCTTAACTTTACTGCAAATTTTTAAATTTTTTTATGACGTCACAAAAGATTGTCCGACAACTCTCAGTACAATATTTTAACATCTGCCTTATATCTCAGTAGTGATCCACCACTTTGAGCGTGGTCGGCTTTTTCTCAAAAATTATAAGAGGTATCGGTCTGAAACTTGGAATATAATCTATTGATGTATTAAGCTCGAAAAACGCGAAATTTCAAGTCTCTAGGATGTATATAGGGGGTACTTCCCCCGGAGAGCGAAGGTGAAATATGTCGCTTACGCCCTTTTGGCGTTCTAATTCCGAGCGAAGATTAGGCCTAAGGGTAAGTAAGATCGGGCCGACTGACCATCTGGCAGACAGACCGTAGGTCTGTCTGTCTGTCCGTCTGTGTGTTATTATTATTACTATTATTATTATTATTATTATTATTATTATTATTATTATTATTATTATTATTATTATTATTATTATTATTATTATTATTATTATTATTATTATTATTATTATTATCATGATTATTATTATTATTATTATTGTTTTTTTTTTTTATTATTATTATTATTATTATATTAATTATTCATTATTATTAGTTATTATTATTATTATTATTATTATTATTATTATTATTATTATTATTATTATTATTATTATTATTATTATTATTATTATTATTATTAAGTCGAGAAAGTCTTCTGAGTTGTTTTTTAAACCCTTCTGCGTATCCTTCAGCGTCTCCTTCGGTGTTTCCAACTCCGCACCGCACTGCACCGCACCGCACCGCACCTCACCGCATCGTCTCGTCTCGCACCACGCTCTGGCTAGAGTTTGAGACATGGTATCTCTGTCAAACTTGTTACCCCGTTTGGGGATAACGTAAGCTCACTGTTAACGAGGTTAAATGACCATGAGCACCCATGGGGGGATTCTGGGACCCCAAACCTAGAATATCGACGTAGAACGATGAAACTCGGTATATACCCTTCATATAAGGTACTCACATCATATATGGTTTAAATAACCGTACACACCCAAAAGGGGGGTCTTCGGCCCCCAAACCTGAAATATTGACATAGAACGACAAAACTTGGTATACATCTTTCTTATGATGTATCCTCGATACAGAAAAGAAAAAAATTAAAAAAAAAAATTAAATAAATTTTAAAATTTAAATTTAAAAATTTAAAAATTTAAATTTAAAATTTAAATTTAAGAATTTAAATTTAAAAATTTTAAAAAATTAAAAAAAAAAAATTAAAAATTTTTTTTTTAATTTTTTTTTATTCTTTTTAAGTTTATAACCTACAAATTTACGTTTTCACATACCCTAAAGCAGTAAATCAGTAAATCAGTAAATCAAACTGCCCTCCTCAGCCCTTCCATGATCTATTGATCTATTAATCTATTGATCTATTGATTCAAGTCATATATTTTAGTAAAATTGTCATGTTTTACATACCCAAATTAGTAAATCAGTAAATCAAACCACCATCCAACCACCCTCCTGTCAATCCGTGATCTATTGATCTATTGATCTATTGATTCAAGTCAAATTTTTTAGTAAAATTGTAATGTTTTACATACCCTAAATCAGTAAATCAGTAAATCAACCCATCCACCGTACCCTCCATGCCATCCCACCCTCCCATCATCTATCGATCTATTGATCTATTGATTCAACATAACATAAAAAACAAATTCTTTATACACTGATCAACGAATATATGCAACGTACAAAGATTTCCTCATAATTAAGGTTACTAAGCAATCCTGGAAACTTTTATGGAAAAAAGTTATAATGCACAACGACAAATCTAACACACCTTAATTAAACATGAATAAACTGTTAATGTTAACAAAGTTCCACACCTAACAACAGTAAAGTAACTAACATAGCATACGAAGACGTAACCCATTCACACTTTGTCAAGCATATCTTCTAACATAACAATGTTATTTATATTAACATGGTAATATTTAACAAAAAATTTATCAACAACATGGTTAATTATCATACTGATCAAACGAATATCCTGTAACATAATAAGTTTCCACCTCAATAAAGCTAACATAGCGTAACATGAACTAAGAAATAATGTACAACGAAAAACCTAACACAACCTTACACACGAATAACTGTTAACATTAACAAAGTTTCACATTACATTAGTAAAGTAACTAACATAGTACATAACGAAGACGTTAACCTATTCACAACCTTGTCAAATGTTGTATTAACTAATTAGGATTAATAAAATTCTATTTTAAATGGTTTTTATTCTTCCAAATTAAATTAATTGTTAAATTATATCTGATGCAACAAATATATCTAACATAATAAAGTTTCCACATCAATAAAGCTAAACATAGCGTAACATGAACTAAGAAATAATGTACAACGACAAACTAACACACCTTAACACACGAATAAACTGTTACATTAAACAAGTTTCCCACTTAATATATTAAAGTACAAGCATTGCATGCAAAAACGTACTATTTATAACTTTTTTCAAGCATAATCTCTAACCCTATTAACATTAATCTACATTGACAACAGGTAACATTTAGCAAATGTTCATAACATTGGTCCATTAACTCATACAGGACAAGAATATATGCCTAAACGTACAAAGTTTTTTACATTCTCATAGTAATATTTAAACAAAAATTATCATAACCTTACCTAAATATCAAAATCCCCAACGAATACTTGCATAACATAAAATTTTTGATCCAAATATAACATAAAAATAAAGTTCATTTAATAATCGCAAACATAACAAAAAATAAGTTCTTGATAAATATTCATAGTAAGTGTAATGTTTTGCCGAATTTAAGCGTAATCAGGTAAATCTGAAAATCAAGAACACCCGTACCCCTCACTCGCTCCTCCCTACCCTCCCGTCAATGACTTTTGATCTATTGATCTAATGATTCAGGTCACATCTCGAGTATCATATCGTATAAACTAGTAACAAAAATAAATATATATATCAACCAACGAATATATCTAACGTAACATTGTTTTCACATTAATAAAGCATAACATAGCATTACCAGAACTAAGAATATAATATACAATGACAAAACCTAACACACTTTACGCACGAGTAAACTACTAACATTAACAAAGGTCCATACTTAACAACAGTAAAGTACCTAACACATCGTACAAACGTAACCATTCACACTTTTTTTTCAAGCATACTCTAACATATCAGTGTGTTAATTTTACATTAACACTATTGATTTACGTCGCATTTCGATTATCATTTTGGATAAACATAGCACAAAAATGAGTTCTTTATATACTAACCAGGGAATATATGCTAACATAACAATGTTTTCACATTAAGAAAGCTAACATAGCATCATATTAACTAAGAAAATAATGTATAACGACAAACCTAACACAACTTTTGCACGAATAAACTGTTAACATTAACAAAGTTCCACACTTAGCACCAGTAAAGTAACTAACATTGCATACAAAACGTATCCTATTCATACTTTTCCAAACATATCTCTAACATATTAACATTAATTTTACATTGGCACAGTAATATTTAACAAAAATTTATCATAACCTTGTCTAATTATCATACAGACCAACGAATAACTGTAAACATAACAAAGTTTTATCCAAAAATAACATAAAATTAAGCTCTTTAAATAAAATATCATAGTAAATTGTAATAGTTTACTGATTTTGAAGCAGTAAATCAGTAAATCAGGCCATCAATCCTTCCCCACCCATCCCTCCATGACCTTTTGATCTATTGATCCATGTGACATTTCGAGTATCATTTGGGATAAACATAACACAAAAATAGGTTCTTTATATACTAATCATCGAATATATGCTAACGTAACAACGTTTTTACATTAATAAAGCTAACATAACACAACTGAACTACAATTATAATGTACAACGACAAACCCTAACATACCTTACGTAGAATAAACAACTAACATTAACAAACTTCCGCACTTAGCAACAGTAAAGTACCTAACACATCGTACAAAACGTAACCTATTCACACTTTTTTAAGCATATCTCTAGCATGTCAATGTTAATTTTACATTAACATCGTAATATTTAACAAAAATTTAGCATAACCCTGTCTAATCATCATACTGACAACGAATATAAAGTTAACGTAACAAATTTTTTATATCAACTTCGTAATATTTAAAAAAAAATTCATAATAACCTCGTCTAAATATCATAATCCCAACGAATAATTGCACACATAACAAAGTTTTAACCAAACATAGCACATAAAATAAAAAAATTTTATTCTGACATAACATAAAATAAGTTCTTTGAATAAAATATCACGGTAAAGCGCAATAGTTTACTATGATTTTAAAGTAGGTAAAACCAGTAAATCAGTAATCAAACCGCCCACATCCGTGCAGTTCCCTACCCACCCACCCGCCTATGATCTATTGAACTAATTCGTTTTCAAGTCATATTTTCGAGGTATCATTTTGGATAAAACATAGCAAAAAAAATAAGTTCTTTATAATACTGACTACGAATTATATGCTTAACGCGAACAAAGTTTTAGTCATCAATAAAGCTAACATATCATAACCTGAACTAAGAATTAATGTACAAATGGAAACCTAACATACCTCGCGTATGAATAATCCGTTAACATCCTGAAAATTCCCTACCTATCAAAGGTAAAGTAGCTAACAGATCATACAATACGCGATATGTTTCCACTTTTCCTGCCTATCAGCAACAGGTAAAGCCGTATTATTTAACAAAATTCCTTAACAAAGTGACCAATCTTTCAAAGATACTAGCATCTTGAACTATGAATTGACACTATCTTCATCAAAGTGTCACTCGTTTCGAATATAACATCATTTGAACTATGAATAACGTAGACATAGCAAAATTCTCGGGCAAACCTAACATCACTCCACAAAAACTTAACCTAGGCTCACGTTTCTAACACATCATCGGCAGTTAACACAGTAATATCTTACCATACTCATCATTTCTCTAACAAATCAGTGTTAATTTCACACTGTCATAGTAATATTTAACATAACGTGCCTAACTTACGAATATACAGTTTTCATTAACAAAGAGTATCTAAAGCAACACATCACCTCCCGAGAGAAAACCCAAGGGGATGCCCCCCTTGAAAGGATGTGAATCCTGAGATTCACTGTTGTTAAGTGCGGAAGTTTGTTAATGTTAGTAGTTTATTCGTACGTATGGTGTGTTAGGTTTGTCGTTGTACATTTTATTCTTAGTTCAGGTTATGTTATGTTAGCTTTATTAATGTAAAAACGTTTTTACGTTAGCATATATTCGATGATTAGTATATAAAGGACTTATTTTTGTGTTATGTTTATCCGAAATGATACTCGAAATGTTACATGAATCAATAGATCAATAGATCAAAAGGTCATGGAGAGAGGGGTGGGGAGGTGTTGATGGCTTGATTTAAATTAAATTTGTTATGTTTACAGTTATTCGTTGGTCTGTATGATAATTAGACAAGGTTATGATAAATTTTTGTTAAATATTACTGTGTCAATGTAAAATTAATGTTAATATGTTAGAGATATGCTTGGAAAAAGTATGAATAGGTTACGTTTTGTATGCAATGTTAGTTACTTTACTGGTGTTAAGTGTGGAACTTTGTTAATGTTAACAGTTTATTCGTGTGTAAGTTGTGTTAGGTTTGTCGTTGTACATTATATCTTAGTTAGGTTTATGTTATGTTAGCTATAATTAAAACAACGTTGATAGTTCGCCATATATACGATTGATTAGTAATATTAAAGAACTACTTATTTTTTGTGTTATGTTTATCCGAAATGATACTCGAAATGTGACATGAATCAAGAGATCAATAGATCTAAAGGTCATGGAGGGAAGGGTGGGGAGGAATTGATGGATTGATTTACTGATTTACTGATTTACTGCTTTAAAATCAGTAAACTATCACAATTTACTATGATATTTTATTCAAAGAACTTATTTTTATGCTATGTTTGGACAAAACTTTGTTATGTTTACGTTATTCGTTGGCCTGTATTTGATAATTAGACAAGGTTATGATAAATTTTTGTTAAATATTACTGTGTCAATGTAAAATTAATGTTAATATGTTAGAGATATGCTTGGAAAAAG
Organism: Trachelipus rathkii; assembly: GCA_015478945.1. Taxonomy (NCBI): domain Eukaryota; kingdom Metazoa; phylum Arthropoda; class Malacostraca; order Isopoda; family Trachelipodidae; genus Trachelipus; species Trachelipus rathkii. The sequence continues at coordinate 13,029 of JABUQX010097632.1, read as the reverse complement.
TATGAATAGGTTACGTTTTGTATGCAATGTTAGTTACTTTACTGGTGTTAAGTGTGGAACTTTGTTAATGTTAACAGTTTATTCGTGCGTAAGTTGTGTTAGATTTATCGTTGTACATTATTTTCTTAGTTCATATGATGCTATGTTAGCTATCAATGTGAAAAAAATTTTTTTTTTGGATATATTCGCTGGTTCGTATATAAAGAACTCATTTTTGTGCTATGTTTATCCAAAATGATAATCGAAATGCGACGTAAATCAATAGTGCTAATGTAAAATTAACACTGATATGTTAGAGATATGCTTGAAAAAGGTGTGAATAGGTTACGTTATGTACGAAGTTTAAGGTACTTTACTGTTGTTAAGTATGGACCTTTGTTGATGTTAGCAGTTTATTCGTGCGTAAGGTGTGTTAGGTTTTGTCAGTGTACATTATATTATATTATATTATATTATATTATATTATATTATATTATATTATATTATATTATATTATATTATATTATATTATATTATATTATATTATATTATATTATATTATATTCTTAGTTAGCTTTATTAATGTGAAAACAATGTTACGTTAGCATATATTCGTTGGTTAGTATATAAAAAAATTTTTTTGTTTACAATGTTTATCGAAATGATACTCGATATGTGACCTGAATCATTAGATCAATAGATCAAAAGGTCATGGATGGGAGGGTAGGGAGGAGCGATGAGGGTACGGGTGTCTTGATTTACAGATTTACTGATTTACCGCTTTAAATTCGGCAAACTATTACACTTTACTATGATATTTTATTCAAAGAACTTATTTTTATCGTTTTTTGGATAAAACTTTGTTATTTTATGTTATGTTTGATAAACTTTGTTATGTTTACAATTAATTTGTTGGAATTATGATATTTAGGTAAGGTTTTGATAAATTTTTGTAAAATATTCTATATATGTCAAACTTTTGTTACGTTTAGCATCTATTCGTTGGTCTGTATATAAAACAGTACAAGGTTATGATACATTTTTGCTAAATGTTACTGTGTCAATGTAAGATTAACGTTAATATGTTAGAGATATGCTTGAAAAAAGTATGAATAGGTTACGTTTTGCATGCAATGTTAGTTACTTTAATGATGATAAGTGTGGAACTTTGTTAATGTTAACAGTTTATTCGGCGTAAGTTGTGTTAGGTTTGTCGTTGTACATTATTTTCTTAATTTCATGGTAATGCTATGTTAGCTTTTATTGATGTGGAATAACTTTATTATGTTAGAGTAAATTCGTTGATCAGTATGATAATTAGAAAATGTTATGATAAATTTTTTGTTTAAATATACCGCTGTTAATTAAATTAACATTGTTTATGTTAGTGATATGCTTGACCGAGTGTGAATAGGTTACGTCTTCGTATGCTATGTTAGTTACTTTACAGATGTTACGCTATGTTAGCTTTATTGATGTGGAAAACTTTATTATGATAGAGTATATTCGTACATCAGTATGATAATTAAAAAATGTTGTGATAAATTTTTGTTAAATATAACCATGTTAATATAAATTAACATTGTTATGTTAGTGATATGCTTGACCGAGTGTGAATAGGTTACGTCTTCGTATGCTATGTTAGCTTTACTGTGTTTAAGTGTGGAACTTTGTTAATGTTATCAGTTTATTCATGTGTAAGTTGTGTTAGGTTTGTCGTTGTACATTATTTTCTTAGTTCATGTTACGCTATGTTAGCTTTATTGATGTGGAAAACTATATTATGTTACAGGATATTCGTTGATCAGTATGATAATTAACCAATGTTGTGATATTTTTGTTAAATATTACCATGTTAATATAAATTAATATTGCTATGTTAGAGATATGCTTGACAAAGGATGAATAGGTTACGTCTTCGTATGCTATGTTAGTTACTTTACTGTTGTTAAGTGTGGAACTTTGTTAACCTTAACAGTTTATTCATGTTTAAGGTGAGTCAGATTTGTCGTTGTGCATTATACTCATAGTTCAGATGAGGCTAAGTAAGCTTTATTAATGTGAAAACTTTGTTACGTTAGCATATATTCGTTGATCAGTGTAAAAAGAATTTGTTTTTTATGTTATGTTTATCCAAAATGATACTCGAAATGTCACTTGAATCAATAGATCAATAGATCGATAGATAATGAGAGGGTAGGATGGCATGGAGGGTACGGTGGATGGTTTGATTTACTGATTTTTTCATTTAAGGTATGTAAAACATTACAATTTTACTAAAAAATTTGACTTATAGATTAATAGATCACGGATGTACAGGTGGGTGGTTGGATGGTGGTTTGATGTACTGATTTACTGATTTTGGGTATGTGAAACATGACAATTTTACTAAAAAATGTGACTTGAATCAATAGATCAATATATTATGGAAGGGCTGAGGAGGGCAGCTTGATTTACTGATTTACTGCTTTGTAAGTAAGTTATAAACTTTGTAAGTTATAAACTTAAAAAGAATAAAAAAAAAAAAAAAAAAAAAAAAAATTTAATTTTTTTAAAAAAATTTTTGTTTATATTTTTTTTTTAAATTTATTTAATTTTTTTTTATTATTTTAAATTTTTTTCTTTTCTGTATCGAGGATACATCATAAGAAAGATGTATACCAAGTTTCGTCGTTCTATGTCTATATTTCAGGCATGGGGGGCCGAGGACCCCCCTTTGAGGTGTGTACGGTTATTTAAATCATATTTGATGTGAGTACCTTATATGAAGGGTATATACCAAGTTTTATCGTTCTACGTCGATATTCTAGGTTTGGGGGGCCAGCATCCCCCCATGGGGATGCTTGGTCATGTAACCTCGTTAACAGTGAGCTTTACGTTATCCCGAACGGGGTAACAAGTTTGACAGGGATACCATGTCTTAAACTCTAGACAGAGCGTGGTGCGAGACGGTGCAGTGCAGTGCAGTGCGGTGCGGTGCGGTGCGGTGCAGTGTGCTTAGAACATAGTGGTGCAAAAATAAATAGAACAAGAAAAATAAATGCTAAAAACACTAATAAACAGAAATTAAAAATAGTAGTTAAGAAAATATTACTACTAAGACCACTACTATTATAACTAAATAATAAATAATAATAATAATAATAATAATAATAATAATAATAATAATAATAATAATAATAATAATAATAATAATAATAATAATAATAATAATAATAATAATAATAATAGCACACACAGACAGACAGACAGACCTACGGTCTGTCTGTCAGACAGAGAGACCTTCGGTCTGTCTGCCAGATGGTCGGTTGACCCGATCTTGCCCTTAGGCCTAATCTTCGCTCAGAATTGGAAGGAAAGGGCGTAAGCGACATATTTCACTTCGCTCTTGGGGGGAGGTACCCCCTATATACATCCTAGAGACTTGAAATTTCGCGTGTTTCGAGCTTAATACATCAATAGATTATATTCCAAGTTTCAGACCGATACCTCTTATACTTTTTGAGAAAAAGCCGACCACGCTCAAAGTGTTGGATCACTACCTATCTCAAACAGATGTTCTTACCTACCCTAGGTCACCAATATATATATATATATATATATATATAATATATATATATATATATATATATATATATATATATATATATATAATAAAATATATATATATATATATATATTATTATTATATCATATATATATATTATATATTATATATGTATATATATATATATATATATTAATATATATCTATATATATATATATATATATATATATTATATATATATATATATATATATATATTATCTATATATATATATATATATATATTTAATATATATATATATATATATTATATATATATATATATATATATATATATATATATATAATATATATATAATATATATATATATATAATATATATATATATATATATATATAATATATATATATATATTTATAGATATACTATATATAGTATATATATATTATATATAACTATTAATCGGTATATATATATATATATATTATATATATATATATATTAATATAATTATATATATATATATATAATATATATATATATATATTATATAATATATATATATATATATATATATATATATATATAAGTATTTGCGGGACGTCCCGGACCACTGCACCGCTTTTTCGAAATATGTAAGGAAAGAGTTATAGGTCTGCCAAACTTGGAATATATCCTATAATATGGGATAAGCTCGACCGTGTAATTTCAAGTCTGTAGGATTGTATATAGAGGGGGGTCACCTCCGAGAGCGTAGCCGCTACGCCCTCGTTTATACCCTTTTGGCTTTCCAAACCCGAGATTCGAGTTTAAGCCTAACGATATTTAGGTTCAAGCGTGATGACGTAATCTCGTCTCCGACGAGATTACGTCAGGCGTGCGCATACACACACATTATTATTATTTTCATCGAAGATTTGATTTCCGAAGGAAATCGAATCTTCGAAAACGATCCCTGTAAGGGATCGTTTTTTTTACGCTTCCGCCTTTGGCTTTCCCCGTGTTTTTGCTTCTTCGCATTCCGTTCTGAGTCCAATATATACTCATGGGTTAGGTTATCGTATTGGGTTAAAAATTTTGTGGATGGTTATATGTGATGTAAGCTCATCGTAGACGAGCATTTACATGCCCCTGAGCGTCCCCCCCGTAAGGGGGGACCCCCCGCCCCCTTCATACATTAAATTATTGACAATTTACTTTAGAAACTGGAATAGGGAGTAAGGAGTCGGAGACGGAGTTGGAGTCGGATTCGACTTCGGAGTCCAGGGACCCCACCGGAGGGGGGTCTCAGTTTGAAAAAAAGAAGAAGAAATGCATGGAATGCAAAACAGAGAAGAAGAAGTAGAAGAAGAAGAAAGGAAGAAGAAAGGAGGAAGGAGGAAGGAGGAAAGAAGAAGAATGAAGAATGAGGAGTAGGAGAAGGATTCAGAGTTGGTAGTAGCACCGGTGCTGGAGTCACTGCGGTACCAAGTTAATAAACATTCGTATAACAACAATGTTGGCGTCTTTATATATGTTATTTGATCTGTAGATTTCGAAAATAATGGTTTCAGAACCATCAAGAAAAAAATAAATAAATAAATAAATAAATAAATAAATAAAAATTCTTATTCTTTTTGTTTATAACTTACAAATTTGCGTTTTTACATACCCTAAAGCAGTAAATCACTAAATCAAGCCACTATCCCACCTCCCTCTTGACCATCTGTGATCTATTGATCTATTGATTAAGGTCATATTTTTTACTAAAATTGTAGCGTTTTACATACCCTAAAGCAGTAAATCACTAAATCAAACCACTATCCAACCTCCCTCCTGACCATCTGTGATCTATTGATCTATTGATTAAGGTCAAATTTTTACTAAAATTGTAACGTTTTACATACTCTAAATCAGTAAATCAGTAAATCAAACCACCATACAGCCAGCATCCGGCCACCCTCCTGTCCATCCTTGATCTATTGATCTATTGATCTATTGATTCAAGTCACATTTCGAGTATCATTTTGGATAAACATAACATAAAATCAAGTTCTTTATACAAACATCACTCAATATAATGTTGACGTAACAAAGTTTTCACATTAATAAGCTTACTTAGAAGTATCATCTGAACTATGAATATAACCCACAACGACAAACTTAGCACATCTTAAACATGAATAAACTGGTAACGCTAACAAAGTTCCATACTTAACAACAGTAAGTAACTAATAAGCACACAAAAACGTAACCTACTTACACTTTTCTAACATATCGTGTTTTTACATCTAAGACTGTAATATTTAAACAAAAATTTATCACAAACATTGGTTAATTATCCATACAGATCAAATGAGAATACCTAACTAAATAAGGTTTTCACATTAAATAAAGCTAACATATCGTTACAATGAACTACAGAAAATAATGTACAAAAACCAACCTATCACACTTAAACGAAATAACTGGTACATTACAAAGGTCCAAAACTTAATCAACAGTTAAAAGTAACTAACGTGAAATTGAAGACATACAAAAACATATCCATTCACTTTATAAACATATCAAACATCATGACAATGTTAATTTTGCATTAACATAGTAATATTTAACAAAAAATTTAGGCATAACCTATCCTAACTAGCATAATACCTAAAATTGTAAGACAAACAAAGTAAAGTTTTATTCTCTGTAAAGCTAAAATATTGAACATAGCATACTTAACACACACAACGGCTGCACGAATAAACACCAGCCAACCCAACATCTTAAAACAACAAAGCGTACATACATAAGGGGACAGTAAAAACAAGTTTTCAAGTGTATAACATATAATTTTCATAAAAAAGAACTAAATAAATAATACCTTCAAAACTATAGTTTTTATTTAAAATATAATTAATCCATCTAATGAGGGGGAACATAGGATTTCTGTGAAAAATTTGAGCATTCTATATGTTTCTCCAGAGATTCACACCATCCGATAGGATGTAAGCATAAATACAACTTGCGGCACTAAACCATCCATTTTATCTGCATATTTTCGGTTCAACAGCACTCACCCGCTCAGGCCAGAGAGAAGTAAACGTATCCTGGCTGATAGTTATTAGGGTTTCTGTATACAGCATTATACGGGAAACAACATGTTTCGGTGTGTGAAAATATCGTAGATTACACCATGAGCTATATGAATTAAGTTCTCGAGTATGTCAACATTTAAGATGAGACTTTAAGTCGTTTTTCATATCAAACAAGCTGTTATATTTTCAGATGACCGAACAGTGAAACCTATACACGTACAAGCATGAATGTGACAGCATCGAGGGTTTTCCAATAGTTGCGTACATCAATAACTTTTAACATTATCAGTGCAGTGAAAGCACCAATCTTAGGTCTTATTATATCCTCTCAAGCTGTCACCTTTGATTTCAGCAGGAGGCGATGTCTCAGATGACACATACTCTCATTCTTTACCCAAGCTTCAACACTGTCGATAATCTTGATGAATTCTTCAACCGATATGATTAAAGGTCTATTACTGCACCTCAATTGGAATAACAGGCAATAATATTGCTTCCATTTCGTTTTAACCGAAAAAATGTAATTGACAACATCGGGGGTATTAAGAAGGTCCTCGTAAAGAGGACATTCGTAGGAGCAGAATGAGAGGTCATCATACCAACACAGCGAAAAATGTCTTACTGACGAAATTTGGATGTATAAACAGATTTAAAAAGGTAACGAGATTCTTTCTTTCAAACAATCAGAAGAAAGTAAACAAGAATACAACGCACGAACGAACCATATCAGTTTCAAAAGGTATATATTCTGTTAGACAACAACACACAACAATAACATAGTACAAAAATAAGTTCTTTATATACTAACCAACGAATATATGCTAACGTAACATTGTTTTCACATTAATAAAGCTAACATAGCATTACCAGAACTAAGAATATAAGGTGCAATAACAAAATCTAACACACCTTACGCTAGAATAAACAACTAACATTAACAAAGTTCCATACTTAACAACAGTAAAGTACTTAGCACAGCATACAAAACGTAACCTATTCACACTTTTTCAGGCATATCTCTAACATATCATTGTTAATTTTACATCAACAATTGAGCCCCAAAACCCGCTTACACCCCTTCGGGGTGATCCCCCTCGCAGGATTCACACCCTTTCAAGGGGAGAATCCCCCTGTGTTTTCTCTCGGAAGGTAATGTGTTGCTTTAGATACTCTTGGTTAATGAAAACTGTTTATTAGTAAGTTAAGTACGTTATGTTAAATATTACTATGACAATGTGGAAATAACACTGATTTGTTAGAGAAATGATGAGTTTTTGTAAGATATTACTGTATTAACTGACGATGATGTGTTAGAAACGTGAGCCTAGGTTAAGTTTTTGTTGAATAATGTTAGGTTTGCCCTAGACTTTTGCTAATGTCTACGTTTATTCATAGGTCAAATGATGTTATACTCGAAACGAGTGACACTTTGATGAAGATAGTGTCAATTCATAGTTCAAGATGGTGGCATCTTTGATAGATTGGTCACTTTGTTAAGGGATTTTGTTAGATAATACGGCTTTTCCTGTTGCTAATATGCTCGAAAAGTGGGAATATATCGAGTATTGTATGACCTGTTAGCTACTTTACCTTAATCAGTAGGGAATTTTTCAGGATGTTAGCTGATTATTCATACGCTAGGTATGTTAGGTTTGCATTTGTAGCATTACTATTTCCTAGTCGCGGTTTATGTTTGTTAGCTTTATTGATGCTAAAACTTTGTTGGTTAAGCATATATTCGTAGGTTGGTATATAAAGAACTTATTTTTATGTTATGTTTGTCCAAAATGATACTTGAAATATGACTTGAATCAATAGTTCATTAGATCACAGGTGGGTGGGGCGGGTAGGGGTCTGTGGGAGGGGTGGCATGATTTACTGATTTACTGATTTACTGTTAAAATCAGTAAATTATTACGCTTTACTGTGATATTTTACTCAAAGAACTTATTTTTATGTTATGTTAGGATAAAATTTTGTTATTTTTTGTTATGTTTGGTTAAAACTTTGTTATGTTTGCGATTATTCGCAGGGGATTATGATATTTAGACGAGGTTATGATGAATTTTTTGTTAAATGTTACGAAGTTGATGTAAAACATTTGTTACATCAGCATTATATTCTTTGTCAGTATGATGATTAATGTAAAATTAACATTGATATGTTAGAGAAATGCTTGAAAAAAGTGTGAATAGGTTACGTTTTGTACGAAGTGTTAGGTATTTTACTGTTGTTAAGCGCGGAAGTTTGTTAATGTTAATGGTTTATTTCGTACGTATTGGTGTGTTAGGTTTGGGGGGGGTCGTTTGGGGTAACTTATAGTTCCTTAGTCAGGTAATGTTATGTTGCTTTATTTTAATGTAAAAACGTTGTTACGTCAGCATATATTCGATGGTTAGTATATAAAGAACTTATTTTTGTGTTATGTTTGGATAAAACTTTGTTATGTTTACAGTTTTTCGTTGGTCTGTATGATAATTGGACAAGATTATGATAAATCCTTGTTAAATATTACCACGTCAATGTAAAATTAACGTTAATATGTTAGAGATATGTTTGGAAAAAGTATGAATAGGTTACGATTTGTATGCAATGTTAGTTACTTTACAGGTGTTAAGTGTGGAACTTTGTTAATGTTAACCCTTTATTCGTGCTTAAGTTGTGTTAGTTTGTCGTTGTACATTATTTATCTTAGTTCTATGATGCTTGTTAGCTTTAATTAATGTGAAAACTTTATGTTAACATATATTCGATGGTTAGTATATAAAGAATCATTTTGTGCTATGTTTTAGCCGAAATGATCTATATAATCTTTCAGCAACTTTTTAAAAACTTTAACAAGATATGTTAGAGATATGCCTGAAAAAGTGTGAATAGGTTACGTTTTGGTATGCTGGAGCTAAGTACTTAACTTGTTGTTAAGTATGGATTTGTTAATGTTATTGTTTATTCTAGCGTAAGATGTGTTAAGATTTGTTATTTGCACCTTATAGTTCTTAGTTTGGTAATGCTAGTGTTAGCTTTATTAAATGTGAAAACAAATGTTAACGTTTAGGCATATAATTCGTTGGTTAGTTAATATAAAGAATTATTTTTGTACTATGTATTGTTGTTTTGTTGTTGTCTAACGAGAATATATAACCTTTTGCACTGATATGGTTCGTTCGTGCGTTGTTTTCTTGTTACTTTCTTCTGATTGTTTGAAAGAAAGAATCTCGTTACTTTTAGATCTGTTTATACATCCAAATTTCGTCAGTAAAAAGACATTTTTTGCTGTGTTGGTATGATGACTCTCTCATGTCTGGCTCCCTCGAATGTCCTCTTTACGAGGACCTTCGTAATACCAAACGATGTGTCATTTATATTTCATTTTTTTCGTAAAACGAATGGAAAGCAATATATTGCCTGTATTCCAATTGGAGGTGCAGGTAATAGACCTTTAATCATATCGGTTGAAGAATTCATCAAGATTATCGACAGTGTTGAAGCTTGGGTAAAGAATGAGTATGTGTCATCTGAGACAATCGCCTCCTATGAAATGCAAAGGGGACAGCTTGAGAGGATATATCATAGAATAGATGTTGCTTTCACTGCATCCGATAATGTTAAAAGTATTGATGTCCGCAACTATTGGAGTCCCCTCAATGCTGTCACATTCTGCGTACGTGTATAGTTTCATCACTGTTCGGTCTCTGAAAATATAACAGCTTTGTTTGATATGAAAAAAGTCTCATCTTAAAGATGTTGACATACTCGAGGACTTTTAAATTTCATATAGCCCTCATGGTGTAATCTACGATTTTACACCGAAACATGTTTTTTCCGTATAAATGCTGTATACAGAAATGCCTTAAAACTATCAGCCAGGATACGTTTACTTCTCTCTGGCGTGAGCGAGTGAGTGCTGTTGAATCCCAAAATATGCAGAAAAATGGTTTAGTGCCGCAGGTTGTATTTATGCTTACATCCTATCGGATGGTGTTGAATCTCTGGAGAAATATATAGAACTTGCTCAAATTTTTCACAGAATCCTATGTCCCCCTAATTAGATGGATTAATATATTTAAAATAAAAACTTATATGTTTGAATGTATTTATTTATTTAATGTTCTTTTTTTGGAAATTATATGTTATACACCTGAAAAACTTGTTTTACTGTCCCCTTATGTACGCTTTGTTGTTTAAGATGTTGGGTTTGGCTGTTTATTCGTGCAGCCGTTGTGTGTGTTAAGTATGCTATGTTCATAGTTTTAACTTTACAGAGATAAAAACTTTACTTTGGTTTTGTCTTTCAATTTAGGTATTATGCTAGGTTAGGACTAGGTTTATGCTAAAATTTTTTGTTAAATATTATTATGTTAAATGTAAAATTAACATTGTCATATTGGTGATATTGTTTGATAAAGTGAATGGATTATGTTTTGTTAGTCTTGTTAGTTACTTTTACTGTTGATGAGTTTTGGGACCTTGTTAATGTTACCAGTTTATTCGTGTTTTAAGGGTGTGATCAGTTTGTTTTTTGTAACATTATTTTCTTAGTTCAATGTAACGATATGTTAGCTTTAATTAATGTGAAAACCTTATTGTTAGAGTATACTCATTGATCTGTATGATAATTTAACGCAATGTTGTTGATAAATTTTGTTAAATATTACAGTCTTAATGTAAAATAACAGCGATATGTTATGAGAAAGTGTAAGTAGGTTACGTTTTTGTATGCTTGTTAGTTACTTTAACTGTTGTTAAGTGTGGAACCTTGTTAGCCATTCACAGTTTATTCATGTTTAAGATGGTGCTAAGTTTGTCGTTGTGGGTTGGGTATATTCATAGTTCAGATGATACTAAGTAAGCTTTTATAATGTAGAAAACTTTGGTTAGTCAACATATATTGATCTGATGTTTGTATAAATGAACTTGATTTTATGTTATGTTTATCCAAAAATGATAATCTAGAAATGTGACTTGAATCAATAGATCATATAATCAATAAATCAAGGATGGACAGGAGGGTGGCCGCCGGATGCTGGCTGTATGGTGGTTTGATTTACTGATTTTTTACTGCTTTAGAGTATGTAAAACGTTACAATTTTAGTAAAAATTTGAACCTTAATCAATAGATCAATAGATCACAGCAGGGTCCAGGAGGGGAGGTTGGATAGTGGTTTGATTTAGTGTTTACTGCTTTAGGGTATGTAAAACGTTACAATTTTAGTAAAAAAATATGACTTAATCATAGATCAATAGATCACAGATGGTTCAGGCGGAGGTTGGATGTGGCTTGATTTAGTGATTACTGCCTTTAGGGTATTTAAAACGTAAATTTGTAAAGTTATAAACAAAAAGAATAAGACATTTTATTTATTTATTTTATTGATTTATTTTTTTTCTTGATGGTTCTGAAACCATTATTTTCGAAATCTACAGATCCAATAACATATATAAAGACACCAACATTGTATCATTACACAAATATTTATTAACTTGGCACCGCACCGGCTCCAGCACCGGTGCCACTACCAACTCTGAATCCTTCCTCCTACTCTCAATTCTCATTCTTCTCCTTCTCCTTCCCCCTTCTTCCTTTTTCTTCCCTTTCTTCTTCTTCTTCTTTCCTCCTCTGTTTTGCATTCCATGCAATTGCTTCTTTTTTTTCAAACTGAGACCCCCTCCGGTGGGTCCCTGGACTCCGAGCCGAATCTGACTCCAACTCCGTCTCCGATTCCAACTCCTCCATCATGTCCTCCAATTTTCCGTCTTCTACGTCAATATTTAATGATGAAGGGGGCGGGGTCCCCCCTTACGGGGGGACGCAGGGGCATGTAATCTCGTCTACGATGAGCTTACATCACCATATAACCATCCTCCAAATTTTAACCCAATACGATAACTCTAACCCATGTAGATATATATTGGACTCAGAACCGGATGCGAAGAAGCAACCACGGCGGAAAGCTAAGTCGGAGTGCGTAAAAAAAGATCCCTTACAGGGATCGTTTTTCGACTCAGATTCGATTTCCTTCGGAAATCGAATCTTCGATGTAATAATAATAATAATGTGTATGTGTATGCGCACGCGCAGACGTAATCTCGTCTCCGACGAGATTACGTCATCACGCTCGAACCTAACTCTCGTTAGGCTTAACTCAATCTCGGGTTTGGAAACCCAAAAGGGTATAAACGAGGCGTAGCGGATACGCTCTCAGGGTGACCCCTCTAATACATCCTACAGACTTGAAATTTACACGGTTTCGAGCTTATCCCATATATAGATTATATTCCAAGTTTCAGACCTATAACTCTATTCCTTCATATCGAAAAGGGTGGCAGTGGTCAAACGTCCCGCAACTACACTTCTATATCATATCTATATATTATATATATATATATATATAATATATTATATATATACTATATATTATATATAGTATATATATATATAT
>JABUQX010097631.1:40000-42005 GCA_015478945.1 Trachelipus rathkii | reverse complement strand
CGAAGACTTTATGTGGAGAGAGATGACTAGGCCGGATAATGATGGAATTAAGTGGTGCAGAGATAAAGGAGGTGAATAACAATCAAGACAAAAAAGAAGGAAGTTATGTGTTTGGGGGAAAGAAAATATGAAACCATTAAAAGTATAGATATACCATGCCAAATAGGAAATTATTTTTAATTAAAACTGAAGTAATTAGAAGAGAAATACCATGGTTCATAGGTAGAGAAACCATGAAAAGGATGAAGATGAGTGTTGCTATGGGGAATAAGTTATTTTTGGAGTGTTTCAAGATCTAAAAATAAAATATAGATAAGACGAACGACAAAAACATATTAAGATGATGCTCATAAAAAGATCCAAAAAGGAAAATGTTTGATTTGGAAGATTTGAGAAAAACTGGAAAAATAACCCAGAGGGAAGGGAGATAAAATATGGAAATTACATCTTTGGTTTGGACATGGGCATTGAATTAGGATACTACAACTTATGAAGGATGCCTACAAAGATGAAAATGTATCGAGTGAAGGGATGAAAGAAGTGGAGAAAGAATTAAGAGAGATTTGCGAAGGCTGTGATTGACTGTTATTCATCTCTTGTATCTCTGCGCCGCTTAACTCCATCATTATCCGGCCTAGTCATCTCTCTCCACATAAAGTCTTCGTACAACCTGTGTCTAGAATTCCTTCTATGTCTCCATATACTTCATCTTCCTCTTTTTCTACTCCGAAATAGCTTACTTTCTCTTCTTCATTATTCTTTCTTTTTTTTATTTCACCTTCTCTAAATACTGTAAAGTTTCTTCCTTTATTGTTCCATTTCTTTGGGCATGCTTGTGCGTAATGATATTCTGATCCGCATATTACACACCTCGTTACTTTACCGAACCTCATAGGGTTTTTTCTTCCTTGTATTCTTTCCTCCTCAGGTGGTCTATTCCACCATTCCCCTTCTGTTTCTTTTCTTTCTTTCTTCAATGTTGTTACTTCCTTAGGAAATATTCTTATCAACATCGTTTTTATTACTTCAAAAGAAATTGCCTCTTTTCCACAACTGGCTAAAACCAATTGTTTCTTCTCTTCATCTATGCCCGTTCTCTCTAGAAGAAGATATCCTCTCATATCTTCTGTCATAGTCCCTCCTCCAGCTGTTTCGCATTCTTTCAAACCTTTCAACGAATGTCCGCATATCTTCTTCCTGCTTCTTTGCAATATTGAAAAATTCTTTCATCTTATTGAATTGGTCCGTGACCTTGTCTTTACCGTATCTTAATCCCAATTTTTCTATTATCGACTCCTCCCCTCCCATCTTCATAAGATCTTCATTTTTTATTTTCTTAATTGTTTCAAAAGCTTCTCCTACTAGTCTTAATTTAATCTCCAATCCTGGTATCTGACATTCTTTTTCTATGAGTAACCATGTTTTTACTTTTTCCTTCTACTCCTCGAAATTCTCTCTTTCTTCTCTATAAAACCTTGGGTATCCTGTTCTAGTATCTTTTCTACCACCTTCAGTTATTTCTTTGTCTAAGTCAGCATCTTCTTCACTTTTTGCTTCGTAGCTATGCTATCTGCTACCACATTGATAAAATTCCCTGATACGAAGCAACAATGACTCACCTGAAGAAAGGTGCTGAAATGAGTGAGGTGATTGAAGTTTCTTTAAAGATCGACGATTAACTAGTATTAACGATATATTTTATTAATTATACCGCTCGCTTCATTTTATACGTGAGAATATAATAAAGGTGGATCCATCTTAGCTTTAAGCTACACGATAAAATTTCTACTATGGTATTATATAAAGATTTAAGTAAAACAAAGGTCACGACCGCCTTTTAAACTTTAAACATTAAAGTAAGAATATGAATTAACACAAAGTCCTCTTCTGAAATATAAAAAAAATAATTACTAATATTCCAATTAAACTAAAATTTCACAGAATAATTGTCATAAAAAAAAATGGTATATATATATATATA
Organism: Trachelipus rathkii; assembly: GCA_015478945.1. Taxonomy (NCBI): domain Eukaryota; kingdom Metazoa; phylum Arthropoda; class Malacostraca; order Isopoda; family Trachelipodidae; genus Trachelipus; species Trachelipus rathkii. Next base: position 40,024 of record JABUQX010097631.1, on the reverse strand, counting down.
TATATATTATATATATATATATAA
>JABUQX010097631.1:32500-35000 GCA_015478945.1 Trachelipus rathkii | reverse complement strand
CTATCGTCATACATAATTTTGATTCCATTGCAGAAGCCTACCACCAGCACCATATATTACTAACACCTCCATAGAGCTTCCCTATTAATCCTATCATACGCCTGTTGTAAATCCATAAACCTAAATACAATTTATTCTTCTTCCTCCTCATTTTCTCAATCATAGTTTTCAATTGTAAAGATTTGATCACACATCCTCTACCACTCTAAACGCACTTTGTTCTTCACCAATCAGTCCTTCAGTCACTCGACGTACTCTTTCGACCAAAATTCCAGCATAATATCTTCCTACACACTCATAAACTAATTCCCCTATAATTCCTACAGTTCCCCTTATCTCCTTTACCCTTATATAAGGGTACTATTACTGTTCTCCTATAGTCCCTCGGAACTATACCCTCCATAAACGCTTTATTACACAACTTCCAAATCCAATCAATCATCATCTCGCCTCCGTTCTTGATCATTTCACCAGTAATTTCATCTATACTGCAGATTTCCCATTCTTCAATTTCTACTCTAACCCATTCTCCTCTGCTAATGACTCATCCCAAAATACCTATTCCTTCTTGCACCATCAAACCCATACACATTGACTATCACCTCTTCATTACTGCTAATATTATACAGATTTTCGAAGTGTTCCTTCCACACTCCCCTATTATGCATCATTTCTCTTGTTTCTGCTAAATTCAAGTTCCTTTTCTTCAGATCCTCTTTTCCTGACTCAATCCATTTTTCTTAAGCCTGTGTTATGCGTAAGAACAATTGATAAAATGAGGAATGAAGTGTTAGGGGGCCGTGTTGTGTGAAGAAAGGCGTGAATGAGAATAAATGAGTATTAAAATGATAATGGATGATAGTCGGTTGGTTAAGGGAATTGACCGGCTTAGAGACGTACGAAAAAGTGGATTGAATCAGTAAAAGTGTGTGAAGGAAAGGAATGTGAGTTTGGCAGATGCAAGAAAGGAGCATAATAGCAGTGAATGGTGGGGTTTTGTGAGGGGGCATGGTTGTGAACCTGGTCCTGGAAATGAACTCTTAACATTGATGAGATACCACAATGGGGGATCTGTGGCGGGGTTGTAAGGCTCTAGGGTAGATATTTTGGCTGCGACAGGCTCGCACTTAAGAGTATGAAAGGAGGGTGTGTGGGGGGGGGGGAGGCTTTCTTTTCGACTTAGGTCATGTTCTTCTACCTAAAACACCTACCTTCTAGTTTAAAATAATGAAGTTTAAATTTATATACTTTAGGTTAAAATAATTTAATCGTGGTATGATGTGCGTCAGTATGAAATGGATTAAATTTGACATTAAAACTTTAAACGAAATTATAATAACCTACCTTAGTATATGGATCTGTCAAAAGAGATTGAATTGATACGAGAACCTTTGATATTGTGATCGCAACAGACCAATTGTGCTGAATGGAATCTATACCAATATCTCCATGTCTTGAAACGTTGGGGTGAAAAATGCGTGTAATGAATCGAACAAGAGGAGGGCTCAGAGGGTAACTGAAATGACAAAAATTTTAAAATTTCCGTATAAAAAAAAATAAAAAAATTGGGGGTACATTAGTAATAAGTATTTGGGGTAGATTTCAGACATCAGGTATGCGGATGTTCTTCACGGAAACAAATTTTCTACATAAAATCTGCATATTTCAAATATGCAATCTGAATGTCAATATTTAATCAATTCTCATTTGCAGTTTGTGGATATAAGTGGGTGAATGACTCATACTGAGGATGTGGATGTGACAGACATCACTAATAATAATGTTATTGATATTTATGAAGTCAAAGTTCACACATCCCTTAAGTCTTAATTTCTTGCTATATCATTTGTTCCGTTTCTATATCTTGAGTAATTTTGTAAAAAAATAAAAAAAAAAAAAAAATTTAAAAACGTTTACTAATGTTGCAGTCTTAAAAATATAATAACACTGATTGACAAACTTTATAATTTTCATTTTCAAGTTTTTACAACAATTTAACTTAAATTTCAAATCTCTATTTCAATTAAGTTATTTTAGGCTCCTATCTCTGTAGCACTGATTATCTTTCCACAATGACCATTAAAGCATCACTGACTTTGAAGGTATTTGAATATAAAGAAAAAATGTTCCTCCTTGATAAGGAGAACCAGCAGGACCACGAATAGTTGCTTGCCAGTGAAGGGCCATTTTGTCCAAGGGGAATGCATTAATTCCTTCAGGTGGATCCTTCCGCAAAGCTATAAGTAATGAAATTAATTTTAATTAAAATATTTTAGAGGACTCTAAAGATAATATACATGAGCCATAACCTTTTTTGCTTTATAACCACAAGAAAATTAAATTTTATCCTTACTTCTTCGTTCATTACTAAGTCTCTTTCTTCTCCATGAATCTTCATGAGGTGCAGGGATGGTGTTGTATGGCATACGAAAGAGGCAAAGTTGACAGGGTGGCACTCTCTATCCTAAATACAGGTTTCATAAGGAAAAATAATTTGGTT
>JABUQX010097631.1:22500-25000 GCA_015478945.1 Trachelipus rathkii | reverse complement strand
ACACTACACAACTCTCTAATATGTTCATTCCTCATTTTATCAATTCTTCTCACACCTAACACTCCCTTAAGATTTTCCATTTGAACACATTGTACTTTAGATCTATTAGCGTCGGGCGGGGTGAACCAGGCCCGCCTCTTTAGGAGGGGTGATTCCGCGTCCACTCTAAATTTTTAAAATAAAAAAAAAAAAAAAAAAAAAAAAATTCGCCATTTAATAGGCCACGCACGGCGGGTAAGTACTACAAGGATTTATTTAGATCAATCTTTAATTTCGTTAGAAAGTTTTTATATTTTTTAAAAAATGTTAGAAATTAGGGCTTACAAAATGTCCTTCAATAGGAATTTCACTTTTGAAAAATGTGAGTTTTTTTAACTTCGTTTTCGTTATAAAATGAAAAATTGTGGATGGATTTTAATTTTTTTTCAGTGGACTATACACTCGAGTATGTTAGCTTTAAACTTGCAAAGTAAATTTTTGATCCAAAAAGTATTAGTGGCAAAAAACGGCCACAACTTGGTCCGATTCACCCGCCGTAAAAATTGATGGAGGTGACTCGGACCACCATTGTTTTTCGTATTTGACGTATTATTATTGACATTTTTATCACGTATACATAAGTTAATTTAAATATTAATAAAAATGTTACTATATTAAGTGAAAATTTTTAAAAATAACGAATTTTAATAAAAAAAAAACGATATGCAAAAAAGTGTCCAAAAATTTTTGAGCGGAGAGGGGTGGAAATCCGACCACCTTATTTTTATTCTTATTTTATTTAGCAATTATTGACATTTTTTATTACTTATTACAAATTTTAAATATGATAAATAATTATCTATATTAAGTAAAAATTAAAATATAAAATTGAATTTATACGTAAAAGACGAATTTAAACAGATGGTCCGAGTCACCCCTCAATGGTGGTCCGCTTCACCCCTCCACGGTCAGGCTGATTCAGCGTTATTCAAACTTTAATAAAACTTTTATTATTAAGAATTAAAACTAAACACCACATTTTTTATTTTTTTGTTGTAAATGACCGAACTATAGGGCCCTGAGTGATTTTACAAAAAAAAAAAAATTCCAAAAAAGTGCATTAGGGGAGAGTCGGGAGACCAAGTTATGCCTAAGGTGGTCCGAGTCACCCCGCCCGACGCTACCTCTTATTTCAGACCATAGTCTCACTACTATAGTTAGTTTACCTGGGAAAACCCACTACATAAACTTCTCCTGAGAAAACCCACCCCTGTAATTCACTCTGTATGAGAGATTGACGCAAAATAAGTATGTCACCATGTATTGACATGTTTTTTAAGTGAAAATATGCACTATCATCATTTAATACTGACAGTGAATTTTGGGAATTTTTTGAAATTTTTTGAAAATTTTGAAAATATGAGTCATTCATTTATAGAATTTGTTGGATTTTTTCAGCATAAATCACACGAAGACCAGTGGCAAATATAGCAATATTAAATGATTTTGTTAAACCCCTGCTTTATCAATTTACAGAACAATTTTGGATTTTTATGCAACCACTTACACACAGATACCCACCAAAGTGAGTATATGAAAAAACCCATAGTGTACATAAAAAAAAACAATTTTCAATTTCTCTAAAAATGAGTGGAATTTGGCAAATTAATAAGTTGTAACATTAATTTGAACTCAAGACAGTCCCCTTACATCAACCAACAATTTACCTGCACCAGCCACCTTCCTACTATTCACAACTTTCCTACTATACTCTGCCTCATCCATTCCCTTTTCATCCAACATATATCCTAAATAATTAAACTCAGAGACACTTTTACCAGCTGCTCACCATCTAACAACTTCACACTGAGGACTGTCCTCACTCACAACTATAACCTTACTCTTGTCTGTCAATGTTTACTTTCAAACCCTTCCTTTCACACACCCTACAAAATCTCTCTACCAATTCTCTCAAGCTCTCTTCAGATTCCCCACACAAAACCAAAATCATCCTCATATAATAGGTAGGGAACCCTCCATTCTCTTCCATTCTCCATCATTCTAACAACATCCCCTGCCACTTCCACCTCTAAATCTTTCCTAACCCTATCCATAAACAAATTGAATAACCAAGGAGACATAACATATCCCTGCCTCACTCCACTATTAATATTAAACTGATCATTTTTGACTATCTGATTCTATTTGATTCTATTCTTACACACGCTTCACTGTCATCATACATACTTTTTATTCCATTCAGAAGCTTACCACTAACACCATATATCACAAACACCTGCCATAGAGCTTCCCATTTAATTCTATCATACACCTGTTGCAAATCCATAAAACCTAAATACAACTTATTCTTTTCCTGCCTCATTTTTTCAATCATTTATTTCATGTAAAGATTTGATCCACACATCCTCTACCACTTCTAAACGCACCTTGTTCTTCACAAACTATTCCTCAGTCACTCGACGCACTCTTTTGACCAAAATACCAGCATATATCTTCCCTA
>JABUQX010097631.1:7500-17500 GCA_015478945.1 Trachelipus rathkii | reverse complement strand
CCCAGCTACCTGGGACTGGGTCACAATCCACATATATATATATATATATTATTATATATATTATATATATAAAGATATAACTAAAACCAAAATGGGCATAATATATATTTATATATATATATTCATTATAGATATATTATATCTTATTCAGGTGTGCGCCGCAAGAAAAAATTAATCGTCATTAATTTTTAATCAAAACAAAAAAAAAATTACGGCGTTAATCATTAAAGCGTTTTTCGTAAAGAATGTAGCGGAAGTTAACGTTAATCGTTAACGCTAAAATTTTCTTTCAAATTTTTTTTTTTTTTAGTTATCACCACCACTCAGGGGGAAGAGCCCTATTCAAGGAGGGGGTGTTGCACGCCCAAAATTTCCATCTCACCAGCGGCAAAATTAAACGCAGATGAAACATAGACGCAGGCTTCAAGTGAGGGGAGATTTAAATTCAGGCAGCAAACACAGAAGATGGAATAGAGTTCCACAGACAGTGGTGGCAGGAAAGAAGGAAAGCACCGCAGCGAACTAGCCTGGAGTTAACCAAAATCTACAAAAACTCGTGCGCGGGATACAGCACGCCCTTGTGCTACGACGGTGCGTCGTAAAGGTGGTGTAAACGCGAGTGGTAATTCCATCGAAACCTGCCGCTACGATACCTATAGAAAAAGAGATAAAGCACCAACATCTCGCCGCAAAAAAGATAGAGGTCAAGTGAACTGGAAAAGTGCTAACAGTTTATAAGCCTTTTGGATTTTGACTTGACCCTGTCCAAAGCCGGGTGAAAACCAGAGCCCACCCAGATATGAGAACAGTACTCCATACAGGGCGGATGAGACCCTTGTATGGCTGGAGTAACTGAGAAGGGAAAAAAAGTCTCGCAGTCCAAACAGAAACTCCCGTTTCTTTGTGGCCGCCCCAGCAACCGTTGTGAATGTGAGGTTTCCAAGAACAACATTTTTTTGTTATTTAGGCCAAGATGCTTATATTTTCAACCAGGAGAGACGACAGAACCGTCAAAATAGATAGGAAAGTTAGAAGGTATTTTTAGAGAGGGAATGAGTTTGTAGAAGTTGTGTTTTAAAGATTGAATTTCCACAAGGCCCCCCCCCCCCCCCCCGCAAATTCTATCTAGATAAGCGAGAATATAATGGAAGATTAAGACGAGAGGCATTCTAGAAGTAAAAGATGGAGCAGAATTGAAATGAGTTGAAGATGAAGGGCAGTCCATCAGCATGTGAGAGGATAGGGTTAAGATGTGCAGGTGAAAGTATCAATTAATGAAAGTAGGAATAAAAGTAGGAGGATAAGACGAAACCCTGAGGGACACCACTATTGATCAGAAAAGAAAACAGTCGCTCCATTAACCAGAGCCGATATTTGGCGACTTGAAAGAAAGGTAGACATAAGTAAGCAAAGAGAATGAGGAAACCCAAAGGAGGAGAGCTTGAGGAACAGCATACCCAATCAAATGCTTTGGATATGTCAACGCCACCACGCAAGTCTGCCCGTTAGTTCCGAAGAGCGGAAAAACCATAAATCGTTAATAGGAAAATTATATCGGCCAGTAGATCTCAACACCCAAAGCCGTTACTGGCGATCGGAAGAAGAGAATGAGATTCAGTGGTTCTAAGAAGTAGAGTTGAGAAGGGTTTCAAAAGATCTTAGATAGAGAATACAAGTAGAGCTATAGGGCCGATAGTTAGAAGAATCCAGAGCGCTCACCTTTTTTGGGAATAAGTTGGTCATGTGCGTGCCTTCCAACACTGGGGAAAATTGCTAGTATTAAGCTAGAGAATATAGTTGAACGAGGGGCGGTGTCAGCAGTAAGCACATTCGCCTCAAAACTCGGGTTTTCCAACCTTTGTGTTAAACATTACTAACGGATAATAACGAGTAGATAAACACCTTTTTGAGCCATTGAGAGGAGCGTTTAGAAATTTTTGGATTTTTTTTTTTTTATTCTTATCACTTCTTTGTTAAATTCAAAATCTGAGAAGAAAAAATATTTTATAAACTCGTAAATTAAGGTACGGTAACGGGTGTAGGGGAAAATTTTAACTTCAACGTTAATTCCCAACAAATGTACTCGTTATAGTCCGTTCTTCTTTTTCAAATTAACGGAAAGCGTTAAAAGTTTAACGAAAAATTACGGGATTAACGCGTAAATGCCACTTTGTATATATATTTAATATATATATATATTTATATATATATATATATATTATATATTATATATAATATATAATATATAAATATATATATATATATATTAGGAATTTTTACTTTGTGGCCTATACCCTGTAAACTCGAGAACGGCAGCACCTACAGTAAAACAAATTTTATAATATTTGGAATCAGCGGAAAATTCTAATTGGACGGTTTTTTCAATTTTTTTTTGCCTTTTATTCGTCCGGAAAATTAAAAAAAAATTTCCCCAACTTAGTGGGCTCGAGCCGACGGGGGAACAGAGGGGGGATGAAGTCCCCCCGTCGTTTCCACTTAGGGGGCTCGAGAGACCCCGACTCCTGCATCTTTGCGTTTACCCTATGGTATTCCTTTAGTTAAAAAAATATTTTATTTTCCTAAAACTCATCGAGTTCTTCAATTAAAGGAAACCATAAGGTAAACCACAAAGAATGGCAGAGTCGGGGTCTCTCGGCGGACTCTCGTTCCCCTGTCGGCTCGAGCCCCCTAAATGGGGGAATTTTTTTAAAAATATTTCCGCGAAAAAAAACTTAGAAATTTTCCGCTGATTTCCAAGTATATAATTGTTTTACCTGTAAGTGGCTGGCGTTTCTCGAGTTACAAGGTAATAGGCCACAAAAGTAAAATTTTGCAATATACTATTATATATTTTTATTTTTTGAGTTAGTGTACAGGACCCCACGGCTCACAATGAAGCGGCCCACACTGGGCTGAAAAATCAGCAACCATGGGAGGGCCCTGTCATATATGTTTCAAATGTAAAAGAAAGATTTGATTGGTGAAATGAATATTCATCAAGTCAAAATAAATAAAAACTAAATAAAATTTATCCTTGCATTGTTAATAGTCTTAAATTACTAACAAAATCAAATGCTATAAAGAATATTCACTTCTGAAGATACAAGAAAATAGTGTTACTGCTAAAGTGGGAAGCGTTTCAGATAAGATATGGGATATTCTTTTAGAAGGTGTTATGGACCGTAAAGTAGGGAAATATAACGACAGCGAATAGGGTCCAGATGGGAACAATCAATGAAGATATGATGAACAGATTGCGGTGTGTGGCGACGGCAAAATTTGCAAAATGGGAGGAGGGTCTCGTGACATATAGTGACTGTGTGTGATATTAGTGTGGCCAATACGGAAGCGTGCAAGTATCACCTCATGTAAGCGCTTTCGTCTGTGGGAGGAAGACTCACTCACCTATGTTTCGCTTTATGTTTCTGAGTTCCTTCCCCGCCGATCCTCGTCAGCACTCTTGCCAACAGAATCGAAGCCCCCGTCCGGAATGGCAGTCCATAGTAATCAGTTGATGGAGGCGGCCTTGTCGATTGGTTATCCGGGAGGTAGAACAACTCCGAGAAGAGGAGGCGGCCATTTTGGCCTTTCTATCAGCGATTTCATTGCCAGTTACCCTACATGAGAGGGAGTCCAACATAAAATAATGTTTCTTACGGGAGTGGAGAAGTCGAAGAAATTGTTGTACGACAGCTGATACCATTGCGTTTTTAGAATAAGGGGTTTTAAGCGCTGGTAGCGCGCTAGAGCGAATCTGAATAAACGACATATGAGTGATCTTGGTTAAGGAATTAGAATTCGAGAAAGGGCAATCATTATAACCGTTACTTCTGGCTGTAAAAATTGAAGCATAAGGGGGAAGGGTATGGGAGAAGTTGCGGTCAGGAAAGAACAGGCAAAGCGCCACACTGTCCCCTGTTTTAGAGCCGTCAGTAACACTGAGTAAATTCATCGTGAACTGCGGCATGAGACAGGAATGATGCTTTTTAACAGGGCAGCAGGGTGGCTGATTCTGGAGAGAGAGTGTCAGAGCCAGCAAATGGTAGGGAGAGGGGAATAGCAGGTGTGTATCCTTCGTCAAAAGAGAAAGGCAGCACTTTTGCAAAGGGATGTTGAGGAAAATTAAGATGCTATGAACCGTCTTTGCAAATGGCCAGTAATTAGGATTCCTGAAGTACCTCCTGCAGAATCGGTGTCAGAAGCAGACGGTAATTGGGGTTTTGAAAACGCAAGTAACTTGTCACATGATCGTATTTCTCTTCGAACAGAGAGAAGTGGCATCACATTGGATTTCACTTCAAGGCTCACCCTGGGGGACGATCGGAAAAAATGCTCCAGTGGAGATACGGTTCGCTTCGTTTTTGAAAGGGATATAACAGGTGTAGGTGTTATGGGAACGGCCTGACACATATACTGTGCACAGCATAATCCAGTTTCGATCTTGATTAAGGGCTACGTAAAGACGTAAAAGGGATTTGCGATCAGCAACCCAAGATTTTGAGGCGAGATGAGACGTAACAGGTCAAGGGTGCAATGACAAGTTGTTTTTAGGTGTTTAATATGCGGTGCATATGTTAAGGTGGTCATCTAGGATGAGCCCTAGAAATTTGACCTGTGAAGTTACAGGAATGGGCGAACCATATAACGTTAGGTTCGCTGGAAGAAGGTGGCAAGTTCTTCGATTCCCTTTTTTCTTAAAAAAGCACTGCTGGAGGTTTTTGGTGGGAGAAAAAATGGAAGCCATGGGAGTAACCCATTGTAAAATATTTTCAATAGCTAGTTGAAGTTTTGCGCGTTCGGAAAGGGCAGCCGGCAAAACGGCTATGTAAATGCAGGGTCATCGACATAGGAGAAAATTGACAGTCGCTGAATGAGGTAACAATATCATTAAATCAGAGAGCAAATAGTAGTACACTTAAAACACTCCCCCCTGCGGACGACTTCATCCAGAGTAAGTGGCGTGACAGAATAGAAGGGCACCGAACTTGCATGGATCTGTTTGACAACAAAAGACATTTAATGAAAAGAGGAGTTGTCCGCGAAAACCGAGCGAATGAGTTTAAGGAGGATCCCAGTTCTCCACGTTGTGTCGTAAGCTTTTTCAAGGTCAAAGAAGACACCAAGAACCATCCAGCCAGTTGAGAAGGCTTCCCGGATGTCATGTCTAGTTTTAACAAGGGGTCCGCGGTCGAACGATTTTTGCGAAAGCCAAACTGGAAGTTTGAAAAAGCTTGGAGACTCTCCAGAACAGGGAGAAAGCGGCCTGAAACCCATTTCTCTATTATTTACAGGTATGGCAAAGGTCGTGAAATAGGGTGGCTTTTGGTTATCGCCAGCTCGATCTTTCCAGGTTTGGGGATAGGAATTACAATAGCTGTAGTCCAAATAGATGGAAAAGAGGATTCGATCCAGATTCTGTTATGTAGATCCAGCAAAAATGCTGATGCCGAGGGATGTATATGACGGAGAATGATATACGAAATCATGTCTGGACTAAGAGCACCGTCTTTGCTATTCCAAGCAAGAGCGTTTTTGAATACATTTGCAAGTGTAAAAAGACGGTTGATGTATGATCTTCCCCTTTCGCTGTTTAAAAGTCTGGCAGTGCTGTGTCAGTTCTCAGCTTTTTGGTTTTTGGAGAAAAGGGGCTTTTTCAGTTTTTGGGGGTAGCCCGGGAAAGGGGGAAACCTCGAATTGGTTAGCAAAAGCTATAACCTACGCATCCCTAAAACCTACCGCAGGAGCGGATATCGTATAGTTACATAGGCCCATAACGGAGGACTGTGGGTGAGGAGTTATTGGAACGACGAGATATTTTCTGGTAACTTTCCCCACTAAAGGAAGGGGAGTTTTGTGGAGTTAACAGTCGATTTGTAAGTTCGAAAATATTGTTTACGCGTTTGACGATTAATTCGGACTCGAGATCCTCGCTGCGGCTGCTTTTAAAAATAATCATGTTTTGGGGTGGTAACGGTCTTTTGTATTGCCTGAAGAGTTTCTTCTTCTCTCGGTGGCTTTGTGCGCATTCTGGGTACCACCAAGGGCGTGCCGACCGCCTGCCTGAGGAAGACTGCGGGATGCAAGCCCTGCCGAGATGACTTCTTTCTGGAAGAAGCAAAAGGCATCAATCAAAGTCGGAAATCGTTTATTGAAAGGAGAAAGAGGGATAGCGGTGGTCTGATAAAAAGGAGCCCACTCCGCTCAATCATAACGCCAGCTGGAGTTGGGTTTTTGCATTGGGCTTGGAACAAGCTCATTTAATGCTATTGGGGTAATGATCACTGCCGAATAAATAATCAAAGCGGGACCAGGTAAAACGAACCATAAGGGAATGGGAGCAAAAGAAAATATCAATATGAGAAGAAGTGTGTGTATCTAAACGTTCATAGGTTGGGAGTCCTGTGTTAAGGGATCCCCGGGAAAAGGGGGTAGGAGAGCTTTTAAGATCTTGGACTTAGATGAAGTGACAGAGTCACCCCATAAAGGGTGGCGGAGGTTGAAGTCGCCTAGTATAACAACCGGAGCAGGGAGCTGTTTGAAAAGATCTGCTAAGTCGACCTTAGTAAATCACTGACTTCGGAGCAAAGTAGATTGAACATATAGTAATGTCGATGGACAATGAATTCTTGCCGCTACTGCATGAAGTTTGGTTTGGAGAGGGAGCTGGGGAATAGGGGATAGATTTGTGAATGAGTATTTCTGCCCTTCCCCTATCATTGTCACCCTCTTTCTATAGAAGTACGGCGAATTTAATATTCAGCATGGTTTGAAAGAAGTCACGATGACATAGTCGAAGTTCTGTAACATTATACACTTTTGGTGTACATATGTTTATTAGTTGAACAAGCTCTTCGAAATTAGAGTAATAGCCACGACAATTCCATTGAAGGAAAGTAGTCATGGTTAGTAATGAATATTATGATGGTGGTCTATTAGAGACAATTGTCTCTATGTGATGGGGTAATGTTTAGAGGTGGTTCAGATCTGAGAGGAAGATGAGACGTGGTTCTCGGCGCAGAAGGGGGAAACAAACCTGGGGAGAGGGAAGTCATACACCAGAGATTTTTTAGGTTGTATGACATCTTTTAGGCGAGGAGTTATCAGATGTATTTGGTGAAAGAGCTTCACCATGAATGCGAGATAAGTTATGAATTCAATCCAATCCAACTTGTTAAGTGGGTTTGGTTGGTTAATAGAAGAGCATTCGTAATGCTCCTATTTATTAGTGAGAGCAGTATCAGAAGCCGCTTGGCAAGCAGATTCAGAAATGTGGGAGGGGCATAGAGTGGTTTACATGGAAATGGGGAAGGAAGGTGTATACAGAAGGGTATTGTCTTTTTGAGAATGTATTGGGGTTACGACATCGATTTCCAATATGGGATTCGATGAATTGGCAAGGTCTGATTCTGGAGAATTTTCCAGTACTTCATCATGCGGGTGATTTTTTGGGAAATTGGGTAGTTTGATTGGAGAATGGGGACCTCTGGGTCCATCTTCATGCCTCCATCAGACCCAGAACGTTTAGAGCGTTTGCGACGTTTACGTTGAACAGTTTATTCCATTCACCTTTCTCGGAGTGGCAGGAAGCTTAGAAAGAGTAATGGGTCATCGCATCAGTTCAAGCTCCATTTGGAGCTGTTATCCAATTCATCTTCTAGGGTATAGAATCCCTTAGAGAGGGCTGATAAAGGAAACTCGGGAGAAGAATTATAGGAAGAATCAGAGGAGCTAAAACTGTCTTGTAGACTATTAGATGATTTGTTGGTGAGTTGTTCATTAGTTGGGATTGTTTGGGTACAGTCTATTAAAGCCTTTGCATTTGTCTCAGTAGAAGACTTATGGCGAGGTCTCTTCTGAGTTGCATTTTTTACATCTGGGGTTATTGTGTTATTGTTTAAGAATTCGGTTGCTCTATAATTTAACGAATAATCTTTAACTTGGCGACTATTCTTTCTGTGTGTTTTAAAACATCTTTTTTACCAGGGGTTTTAGTAATAGTGGGAGGCTGAATTTAAGGGACAGAGACCGTCCTCCTTGATAAGTTGGTGAACAATTTGGTGAGTATGGGAACAGTGTGTCTTGGGCAGGAAGTGTTTTTCCAAATTTTGTATTGGGTTCTAGCTTAGTTTCATTGGTAGCTTGTTGAGAGTTAATATTTAGGATAGGCTTGTTGATGGCTCTTTGACGGGAGATTGACTCAAGGGCTGCTTTTGTGCTCTTTGAGAAGGAAGTGTGGGCAGTACAGGTAGACTGTTGCAGTATCTTGCCTGAGTTTCAACAGACATTTAAGAAGAGGATTTCTATTAGGAAGGGTGTGTTGGCGGCTTAACACGTGAGGCGTGGGGTAGCTGTATTTGGCCGTAAGATTGATTTTGATTTGTCCTGATATTTTTCATTGACTGGCGTATAGCAGCTCTCCTGCTCAAATTTATGTATAGTGCATAGCTCTAAAACCTCCTGTTCACACAGGTAAGACGGGCATTTGAAAGAGGAAGCACTGTGGGGTCCTTTACAGTTTCGCAGTTAGGGTATTTTCACACTGGTGTGTGATAATAATTATCCGCAGATTGGCATATGTCTTCTGTCCCTCAGTATTTCGGGATGACCCAACCGCTGACATTCTGAGCAACGTCTGGGTCGAGGATAAAAGTGCGAAACTGTAATTTTTGTGAACCCTATTTTGACTTTGTAGGTGGATAAGGGGTGTTAAAGGTCAGTAGTAAACGGGGGTTTGGTTTGCTCAGGAGTTATCCCGGCGAGGGGGAAAATCTATAATGTTTGTGACGGAAAATCTTCTCTGTTGGAGTTCTTCCAAAATGACAGCTGTGTTTTCGTCTCTCTGAATAGGACAATAAATAGTGCCTTTAGATGTGTTTCTTATGTCATCAGGAGTAGAAATAATAGGAACATCTCCAAGAGACGTTAAGGATGACAGAATGGAACTTTGATTTCGGTTAGCAGCTTTTACGAGAATGGACCCATTCCTCATCAATGTGACTGGAGGGTCTTCAACTCCTAGGGCTTTTTCGAGTGCCCTACTGAGAGGAATGGTTCTGTGCTCAGTAAGAGTTTTGGAGGTAGCGGATCGCAGTATGTAATACATCGGGAATGACATGTCTGCTGACATTCCTGGAGGGGGTGCAGCGTATGGAGTAAGCGAATGAGTGCGACTGTTACGGGGGGCACCTTTACGGGATTGCCCGGGCCGTTGGGGCACCTGGGGTGTTTGGAGTTTGCTGTCGACGAATCGGTGAAATTTCGCAAAGGACCCTCAGGTGTAGGAGAAGGAAGTACAGCATAGGTACCAGGTCTAGAAGTAGTAGGGACCGTGGTAGGGTCAGGCTGGGTACCTGACAGATGGTAATTGTTGTTGATGTTTAGCTCACCTTTATTTAAACACGTTATTTCATTTAAAGACTTTTCCATAAAATTTTTTTTACCACAAACTTCGTCTCCATGGATGAACAACATAGCAATGAAGCAAATGAGACATAAATGTAAATAACAGGATGGGCTGGAAAGACATATATTTTTAGCATAGGTTCAGGTTTCCTAACAATTGGTCGGCCTCGGTCAAGAGGTGAAGCTTAATGACCGGTTTTTTCACTGTGCCTCAATCCACGGGGAGAAAAATGTGGGGTGAACTGAAAACCGTGCGAGAAAAGGCACCGGATAGCCCAAAGGCCTGTGAAGGGAAAATGGGAGGGCTACCTTACACATATACAAATAATTAAAGGGACTTAAGGGTGGGGAAAAAAAAAAAAAAAAAAAAATTTGAAAACTGTGATAATAGAGGTGTATTCAAAAGCAATGGAATTTATGAAAAATGAGGGGAAAGAAAGAAGGTTGAAAGAAAGTGCATGTGGTAAATGCTAATGCACGAATGCATAACAAATGCACATACACGTGCTGGGGGTCGGAGGGTTCACACAAAAGACCCATCTGCATTGGTTCTCACAGCTATGCCATGCCCAAGTTCAAGAACATAACACCACTATGA
>JABUQX010097630.1:15000-38129 GCA_015478945.1 Trachelipus rathkii | reverse complement strand
ACTTCTATATTGAATGTAATCTGTACTTTCATGACAGTGATTATGTATCTAAACCCGTCATTTTGTTGGTAGTTCCTCAAGAATTTATGCCTGCTCCCCTAGTTTTAGGGGCTGTCGCTTTAAAAGAAAATGACCTTCTCCCAGACTTAACTACGCGGGAGTTGGTGCATAGATCTAATGATTGTATAGAATCCGTAGCTAAGGATGAGAGTCTTAACATCCCTTTTTATAAATGTGTCACGATAAATTCCATTAACGTTCCCCCGTTTTCCTGTCAGATGGTGGAGGTAAGTTGTCCTTCATCTGAAGTCCCTGCCTTGGTTGGTTTTCAATCAGAGCCATTGGGATCTGTTGTACCAATTCCTGGTGATATTGGAGTTTGCGCAGATTCGTGTAGGATCGCTTATTTAAATCCTCCGATAACCTTATTATGTTAGGAAAGGTTTACTGTGGTAGTAGTTTTTGTGGCTTCCTTGGAGAGAAGAAGAGATTCTTCAAAGTAAATACAGGCCAGTAGAGGCAAAATTCACCGAAATCAACTTTAGAAAGCCAGACGTATGCGTCCCCCACTAAAATTGAGGAGGAGTTTTGCTTTGCGGATATTCCTATCTCTGACCCTCGAAAAGGAACGATTAATCGCAGCATTATTGAAACATAAATGCGGCCTCTCAGTTTCGGGTGACCACGACGTTGGAAGTGGCTACTAATATCCACACACACATAATCGCAGGTAGAAAACTGGTCGACCTGTGAGGAAATTACCAGTAACGGTCGTTTCAGGCGTCCCATTGGCTCAAGAAATATAGAAAACCAATGTCATGAACTGTTGGAGCAGAATATCATTAGACCTAGTAAATCCCCTTATTCAGCTCCTGTGGTTCCGGTCCGAAAACCTGACGGTAAATTACGATTATGTATCGATTACCGGAAATTAAATAGTGTTACTAAGACCGATTCCTTTCCGTTACCTAACCTAATAGATTACGATTTAAAACATGTACGGTAAGTCTATATTTTACAACAATAGATCTGGTCCGTGGATATTATCAAGTATCAATGGAGCCCGAGCGAAAGTGTTGAAAAACTGCTTTTTCCACCCCATTTGCACAGTACGAATATTTAAAAATGCCCTTTGGTGTAAAGAATGGTCCGGCTACATTCCAACGTGGGATGATGTTGGCATTGGAAGAATTACCGTGGTCCGAGGTTATGGTGTATATTTAGATGATATTATCATTCTCAGTAAAAATATAGATGATCATCTAACCACCTTGGATCGTGTCCTTTCTGCACTAGAGAAAAATGGTTACAAACTTAAACCCAGTAAAACTCGGCTTTGTCGTACTGAAGTGGAATTCTTGGGTCACCATATATCACAGAAAGGTATACTTCCCCTTCAGAAAAATCTTAGAGGAGCTTTGGAATTTCCTGTCCCCACTACGGTAAAACAATTACGCCAGTTTCTGGGAATGGTAAACTTTTATAGGCGACATATTCCAGATTGTTCTCAAATCAGTAAGCCTTTATCATGCCAGATGGTAGATCCATTACCTGGACGCCGGAGTGTCAGCAGGCCTTCGATCAACTTAAAGAGGCCCTAGTAAATCCCACCTTGTTAGGTTTCCCTGATTATAGTCCGGAGGTTTCCCCCATGGAGCTCCATGTGGATGCTTCAGACCTCGGGGCTGGGGCTTGCCTTTCACAAATTCAAGACGGCGAACGCAGGCCAATTGCTTTTATTTCTATGACCTTTAATGGGGCTCAAAGAAATTATGGAGTAATTGATAAAGAACTTACTGCTTTGCGTTGGGCTGTCAAATCCCTTAGACCTTTCCTCCGTGGTATAAAATTCATTATATATACCGACCATATGCCACTCATCTATTTACAAAATATGAGTCTGGTTGATGGGAAGGTTAGCTAGGACTATGGAAGAGCTCTATGAATATGACTTCGATATCCGTCATATATCGGGCCCTAAAAATATAGTTGCCGATGCTCTTTCCCGATCTCCCGTAAATGATAATATGGAAGAACCCGAAAAGCCTTTGGATTTCATTCCTCCTGGGTTCTTTCCAATAGAAATCAGCGGAGGAGGGGACTCATTATATAAATGTTTTTCTCTTTATTTATATGGGTCTGTCGAGAGACATTTAGAAGTAAGAGATGTTCTTATTGAAGAATTACAAAAGCATCCTGTAAAATATAAGCTTCAAGGTCAATTGGTTAAAAAAAAACTTCGATTATTAAAACTTCCGGGTCAATTACCAATACCAGAAGTTATTACTGCTTTTACTGATGTCTTTAAAGTTAATGTTCACATATATTATGCCCATAATAAACCTTTAATATATGGAAATAATGCTGGTGGTGAACCCTGTTATTTAAAATGTTTAGCCGGCCCAGCACTAGGAGTAGAGGGTCGGTTCCCGAATTCCCAAATGTTATGTCAACTCCCCTGGAGTATATACGTCACCGGAGACGAACCAGTCTTTTTATAACTTCTTCTCTGAGTTATAAATTGACATATGATTTTAACCTGAGGTGAAGTAAATAAGCACAGAGAATAAAAGTTAGCTTTGCTTCATCTATTTAAAAAATTTACTTAAAGTTCTGTTGTTTACTTACTGACTGAAAAAATTAATATAAAATACTTAGCCAAATAACTTATCTTGCAAACCTTGAACCCGATAAGTTACAAAAAAAATCTTATTCCTATCTTTATTAATCTCTTAAGCAAACTTCCTTCTGAACTATTGTTCTAAAAACATATTCATCTATTGAAGTTGTTTGAATGTGTGCTTTCTAGTGTGCCTGAAAAAAAAAAAAAAAAAAACTCCTAGATATAAAACGATTCTTGTAAATTGATCTTTGTGTGTTCTGGATTCTGCTATGATGGCCAGACTAAAGATTAAAATTATTCCAACTACAGATCTGAAAGTCATGGTGGTTAAATTTTAAATTCCCGTACTTTATTTAACCAACCAATGTTAAATATATATACAGCAATAGCCAAACCACGACATATATTTACTGCTATGGTTTTAATCCTTCTAGTAATTGTGGAGAATGTCAATCGAAAACCCGCGTACCTCGCGGAGGAAAATTATATATTATATATATATATATAATAGATATATATATAAATATATAATATATATAATATATATATATATATATATATATAAAATATATATATATATATATATATTATAAATTTATATATATATATATATTGTGGAACTGTACTAATTATATGGGACCTATTGCATATATATCTACCAGTTCTCCGGCTCCAACGAGCTTGTCTGATGACAGGTTGTGGAGTGGGAGAGCTTTAAAACTTATTTGCAGATTTTCCTGGTTCCTGAAGGAGATATTAAGAGGTTCAAATTATCAATCCATAGACTGGATGAGTAGATTCTCCCTCTTCGCAATCGTAGGACACAATGGATAAGTAAATGAGTATATAAGGAAATACAAATAATCAGGAAAAAGACTTCCTAGATTGTTTGTATTTTCGAAATAAAGTATACAATGATCATAATCAAAAAAAGGTCTTTGCTGTGAGGTATGACGGTGGTTTCGATGAACAATGATGGTAATTTTCCAAGCTGATAATTCTGACTGTGGAAAGTTTAGTTTAATACCTTTAATTTACCTTTCATTTATTTTACAAGCAAATTTTATAAATTTAAATTTGTTTTTTTTTTAACTAGTCAATTTCTCAATAATATGATACTTCTGATTTCAACAATCAAATAGTACAATTGAGAAATGGAGAAGGTTAAAATGATTTAGTTTTACTCTACTTCATTTTTTCGCTTCGTGACAGTTATCATGTAATAAAAATAGTATCTTAGCGTAGGAAATATTAGTTCATGCATTTTATGTAGGATTGGAAATTTTGTGGTGGCTTATGTATTGACATATATATTGATGCTTTTCAGAATTGATTGAATAACTACCTGGAATTTGATTTTTCAAACCATTTTCAAAGATGCCTTTGCTTTTGGCCATCGGATCCTCTGAAGTATCCTTATTTCGGAACCAAAAGAAGTATCTCCGAAATCAACATGGAGTAGCCGTACGGGCTGACTATGCCTCTGGACGTAAAATCTCGTCTTGTATATCCCGAGTTCAAACTTTAATGACTCTGGATGTCAAAAACATAATAATATGGGCTCTAACGACCACCGCCTGGCAAAGGAAGGAGTTAAAAAACGTTGACCATGATGTAGCCACGGTGTTTGAACCAGTGAAGGATGTATCTTTGGAGAAAATACCTGACATAATGGAAAAAATCACAGAAGTAACCAAAAAGATCAATCCTCAGGCTAAAGTTTACCTCTTTATCCCGCCTATTCAGGATATGCACGCTTTTAATAAAAAGCGTATTATTCGCGATTGGGGGAAGAAGTATGCCAAATATACTTTGGACGACCCTGAACTGTCTCCTGAAAAGATGAGAGATCACGCCATTCACAGTTTTAAACTGTTTGAGTCCTTAAGGGAATCACAATATACATGGACAGATAAAAAGCTTATCCGCGGAACCGACATTCTGGACTTTTATCATGGTAAACATGGGAAAAATGGTGAAGATATTCCAATAACCCCTCATGCTAAATATCTAAATAAAGAAATACTAATATTGAACTCTCCTATGTTGTTGGACGGTTTGCACCCAAATCGTCTATTTTTGGTAAACTTCATGGAAAAGGTTGGACATCTGTTTAAAATAAATAAAATTGCTGTGAGGTATGAACCTTACAAACCTCTACCAAGTCGACCAAAGGCAAATGAGAAAAGACGAACACGTCCTATGGTTTCCAGTCATAATAAAGGAACTGGTAGAATGGACCAAAATTATTTATTACCTTTCCCTCCTAGAAATGTTGTTCCTAATTATAATGTTTCTGTGGACTATATCCCCGAATACCAGCAGTCTGGTAATCGTCAAGTTGCTTTTTCATCGTCATTCCCATCAAATTATTTCCCCGATTCAAATTCTCATACACAAAACTATCCTATACAGGAACCTAATCTTTCATATATTAATAATTCCCAATCTGAATGTAATCCTTTGTATCAACCTTCCTGTAGTTACGCTTCAACTGCTTCATGTAACTCATCTAATTTACCTAATTATACATCAACTGCTTTATCTAATTTACCTAGTTATACTTCAACTGCTTCAGGTAACTCGGCTAATGTATCTGTTTGTAATCCTGAAGCTTCTCTGGATCCACATGTCAAACTTGTACTGCGTACAAGTTTGAGATGGGCAATGGACCAGATCAGGTGGAAGGAAATGACGGAACATCAAAAACAGATGACCTCAATATTGTGGGCCCAAGAGTTTACAGATGAAAAGAAAAGCTCTGCGAGTCTTTCTTCTTTATCTAAAACTCCAATGTTGTAAACGATATTTGTAAATATATTTCATTGGTATGCATTGGATTTTGTATTGTATATAATATTATGGGAGTCCTGAGTATCCTTCTCTACGGGTCTGTACTACACTCTTTGCCTCGACACTCCCGTCTTTCTTTGAACGACGTGGAAAATGGAGGTGGGGGGTTTAGATTTAGTGGGGGAGGATATAAGGGAGATATTGTTCGTGTTTTTATATATGTATAATGGGAGGATTAAACATAGCAGAAACCATTCTCAGTAATGGATAATACACCATGTGGTTTATAATCTCACTATGTGGTGTTTAGTTTTAAGTATTATGGATGTATTTATTGGAAACCCTTGTGGAATTTGCATATATTATAATGCTATTTCTTTTCTGTTTTAGTTATTGTTATATATTGTAATACATGGTTGATGAATTTTAAGTCACAGAAAGTATTAGAATAGGTATTATTGTGACTCACTTTCTGTTGTAATTGTACAAAAAGCTTTTCTGGAAGACCTTATATGAGGATTGCAGCTTCATCTAAGGTCAGTTCTACATATAATGATAATTAATGTTAACTTTTATGATTTAATTTATATAAATTAATATGTTATAACTATGGATTAGTAAATAATGATAGTAAATTTACCTTAAACTCTTACAGTTTACTAAAGCATAAAGAACACTGTAAGGAAAACCTGCGGGTAAAGGAATAAAACAAACCCTTTTAGAAAATGGGGTAGGTGGAGTTTTTAAACAAAATTATTATGTTAATTTAAAGTGCCTTTAAAAAATTGCATTGAAATAAATATAATATAAGAGTAGTAAAGCCCTTTTTAAAAAACCACACTGTTACTTACTTTTAACAGGCTTCGTATCTGGGACTTGAGTCCAGATTCTTTGGATTCCTTATTCCATCCTGTAAATCATTCTTGGATCTTTATCTGAAAGAAAAGATATTGTTCATTAATTCAAAGCTAAGTCATTATATTGTTAATCTAGCCTCCTATTTCCTAATACTTACCTTAACTTCTTACATGGACAATATTTGGAAACTACTTTCGTTTCCACTCTCGAATCTGATATTATAATCCTATGAAGCTTTCTTGAGCTATTGTAAATTATATATCGAAATAGATTTTAAGAATAAATAATCAATATTTGTGGTGTATATCACTTTCTTATTTATTCTTTGTTTCTGTGAATTAAAGACTGGATTGTTTGTGCTGGCAGTCCATGCTTATTCGCTTATACTTATACTTATTTAAACTCTTAAAATAATTTATGCAGTGGATTAATTGAGTTGGTAAAACCTTCCTTCTTTTTTTTCCCCCCCAACCAATATAATTAGTTATAATTATTACAAACCTAATTAAATATAAGAACTTTTTCTAGGTGTGTTCAACATCCCTATTGTTTACTTTGACCGTTGATTAGTCCCAGTCTAGGATCTATGGAACAATATAATTCAGATTTAATCTTTAGATCTTATTATTCAGTAACAAAACCTTGCAGTTGACCAACCTTGGTTAATTAAGTAAATAATATACTTACCAAACTGATCTCAAACTGAACATCAGGGCAAGGTTTATATAGAACAATCTTATTAGTTAATGATTCACAAATTTCCTCTTCCGTTAGTCATTCAAGTCAGGCAGTGCGAGCGGAGTCCAAATGACCAAAGTCTCCTTCCGTTACGGAGATAGGCCTAAAACTGCTCCGTATTACCCTCTGATGGTTGTCAGGTGGATTGCTGTGCTGACTAGATATCCAACCATTAATCTTTGAACATCATACCTAACCATCTGTGTAATCTTCCTATAAATTGACTTTTGCGTATTTTCTATCTTCAGATCTTTAATCTACAAGAAAGAGCGCGAGAGAGCGTACCTCACCGTCGGTTACACTTAGTTGATCCCAGCGCTACTTCCTCTCCGCCACATATATATATATATATAAATATAATATATATATAATATATATATACTATATATATACTATATTATATATATAATATATATATATATATATATATATAATATATATAATATATATATATTATATATATATATATATATATATATGTGAGCAAGAATTTGTAAAAAGAGAGCAATGAACGTATTAGAGAGTGGTTTGGTTGTGAAGAAGGCGTAAATGAGAGAATAAATGAAAGTATGTTGAGATTGGTTTGGTCATGTGGAAAGGATGAGGGATAGTCTGGTTAAAGGGATGTATAGTGGTAAGTGTGTTGGCGAAAACCGACGGCTGGGGAGACCGAAAGAGAAGTGGGCATTGAGGTAGTAAACGAAATGTCTGAAGGAGAGAAATGTGAGTTGGCAGAGGCGAGAGAAAGGGTGCATGATAGGAGAGATGGCGGGGTTTTGTGGGGGGTATTGTTATGGCCCACCTGGGCCAAGGATGAACCCTTACATTGACGATTTACCTAGTGCAGGGGTCCGTCGGGGTTCCATCGAATCTCTAGGGTGTCGATTTTCTGTCTGTGACGAGTTCTCACTAATTAATGGTACAGCGGGGGGGCGGTAAGGGCTGGGCTTTCTTTTCGAAATTTGTCATATTCTCCTACTACTTTTCTTCTTTCCGCGTGCTTGTAACGCCACCTTACTCCCAGTCTTGTGGGAAAAAGAGGTAGCTAAAGAAAGAAAAGAAGAATATAATATATATATTATATATATATAATATATATATATATATATATATATAGTATATTATATATATACATATATATATACTTTTTTTATAAATTATATATATATATATATATATATAATATTATATATATATTATATATAAAGCATAATTCTAAACTGTGACAAGTTTCGGAACTTTTTCTTCAGTTTCCTAGTTTGTTTCTTGGTTTATTCAATGCAAGACCAAATGCTTAACAGATCCTTTGGGTTGAACCTGAGCTTTTAGAACCAATGAATATGAAGAGAAAACTAGCTGTTCCCTATATGCTAATTTATCGTTTATCATTTTTATTAGTTCCATCAACTTAAAAAATTCCTGTCTTTAAATATATGACAAAGGAAGAGGCTCGAATGTCTCAGCTACATATACTGTATAAATTTAATACACCTAACACTTTAACAAACCCGAATGCAAATAATTATTGACTTATTGTATGCCAAATTTTTCACGTAAATTATTTAAAATTCAGTCCAACAAATGGGGGCCAGGCCTTTGAGTACTCAGCATTTATGGGATGAGAAAACCGGCTGCTTTAAAAAAGCTACGTTTGAAGCGTTCTTTTTTGGGGACGTGGATGGCCTAGTGGTTAGAGCATCCGGTTGTTGTTAACTCAGCAACGCGGAGTCCAACGTTCGAATCCCGCTGACGAAGAGTAAAATCTTCTGTGACTCATTCATTTATTGTTAACGCTGCTACGCAGTGTCCAATGTTCGAATCCCGCTGATGGAGAGTAAAATCTCCTGTGACTCATTCATTTTAAATGAATGAGCACAGGAGATTTTACTCTCCATCCAGCGGGATTCGAACATGACCTCCGCGTCGCAGAGTTATCAATAGCCGGATGCTCTAAACACTAGGCCATCCACGTCCCCAAAAAAGAACGCTTCAAGCGTAGTTTTTAAAGCACCCGGTTTCTCATCCCATAATTGCTGAGTTACATCTTTTTAATATTTAAAACCACCATTTTAAATGAATGAGTCACAGGAGATTTTACTCTCCATCAGCGGGATTCGAACATTGACCTCCGCGTCGCAGAGTTACTCGCCGATTTATGTCTTTTAAGGTAGCAGGATATTTAAATTAATTATCAATGGCATTTTGGCAAGGACTTCTCAAACTTCTCTCCAACGCACTGAATTTTAGAACTAGGCAGTTCTTGCCAGTGTTTTGAATGTCAAGAACTTCAGTCTTTCAAAATTGTACACGAGGCGAGAAAATGATGTTGTCATTTTCAACAATCTATCTTTGCAAACAATGATTTTCCATACTCATGAACTTAAAATCAATGTGTAGAATAAAGGTTGAAACCTCGAAGAAAGTATCCAAATTGCTTTGACATCAAAGGCCCTAATTTTAATGTTGCTGTATCAAAACTGAAATGACATTTCTCTAAAGTTTGAAGCGAAATTTTTTTTTCAATGAAATTCTTTTTATTTCCCTAATAAGATTTGTACTAAAATTGAAATTAAAAATGTATTTCTTTTTATTTCCCTAATAAGATTTGTACTAATTTTGTATGTTATTATTTTCATATCTCCTACAGTTTATTTTTCATTTGACATTTGCTGATTTTAAGTTTTATTTTTAAAGGTGATTAATTGAGTATAAGACACTCTTTCAGCTTGTATGGCTGTATTCTCCTCAAAAATGAATTCAATGAACTATTTAGAATATGAATGCTTTTTGTTTTTGTTTTCTAGATTCAATGAAATTTAAGGAAAATGTTAGTGTAAAAATGCTGTAGTTTTAAAAGCTATTAGTTTGTTTTCCTCATTTCAAGTTTAGAGGATTTCATTTTACTCGCACTTATTTTGGAGTAATGCCCAAAATTCTCTGAACACTAGTTTAAACTTTAAAACATACCTAATTAATATGCTAAGGTCAGAAAACTGAGAAGCTCTAAATCGTCAAAAATGGTATATTAAAGTAACAAGGTAAATTTTTTGTTATAAGAGTTTTTATAGATTTCAAAATATAGATATTAAAAAGCACACTAACCACACCACCACCACCGGTAGAGATAACTACCAATAAAATCCACCCCATTACCGTTTTTTTTTCAACTCTGTTACAACACACCCATTTTACCGTACGATCAAGTATAATTTCATATTAATAAAAGATGAAATTTGGAAGGTTCGCGCATTCAAACTACATGAACTGTGATAATATACTTACAATGTCCCTATTTTCTCTGCTTTCATCGTAGTACTGCAATCCGGTTAAAAGTTCAAGCATTACCTATATATATATATATATATATATATATATATATATATATATATATATATATATATATATATATATATTATATATATATATATATATATATATATATATATATATATATATATATATATATATATATATATATATATATATATTATATATATATATAGATATATATATATATATATATATAAATATATATATATATTCTTCATCTTTCATCTACCTTTTTCCTAAGATTGGGAGTAAGGTTGCGTACATGCCATCGAAAGAAAAAGCAGTAGGAGAATATCACAAATGTCGAAAAGAAAGCCCAGGACCCTTTATATCTGTACCATTATTTAGTAAGAACTCGTCGCAATCAGAAAATCCAACCCTAGAGCTTCATGGGACCGCAACGGATCCTCACTATGGTAAAACGTCAAGTGTAGGGTTCATTCCCTTGCCCAGCGTGACGGCCACCACCATACCCCCTTACACCACACCCCCGCACATTACTCATGCATATCATTGCAACCTTTCTTCGCGCCGTCTGCCAACTCACATTTCTCTCCTGCAAAACATTCCTTTACTGACTCAATAAACTTTTTCTTCGCCGTCTCCCAGCCGGTCGGTTCCCAACACCTCACCACTATACATCGCTTAACCAACTGACTATCATTCATCCTTTCCACATGACCAAACCATCTCAACAATACTTTCATTTATTCTCTCGTTTACCCCTTCTTCACACCACACAACTCTCTAATACGTTTCATTCTCATTTATCAATTCTTCTCACACCTAGCACGACCCTAAGATCTGTCCATCTGAACACATTGAAACTTAGCATTTATTTACTTCTTATTCCATACAATAGTCTCACTACTATACATAACACAGGGTAACAGCATACCCTCATGCAAGATCCCTAGCGCGAACTCCAGACTTAGTCCTTTTACATTCACCAAACGATTTAATTGCACCCAGTCACCTTCCTGCCCATTCACAAACTTTCCATACTACACTCTGCGATCATCCGTTCCCTTCTCATACAAACACACACCCTAAATATTTACACTCCAGACCACTTAGTTCAGCTGCCTCACCATCTAACCATAACTACACAATGAGCGAGCTATTCACTTCACTCACAACCATAAACCTTACTCTTATCTACGTTTACTCAAACCCCCTCCTTTTACACACCCTGCCAATCTCTCTACCAATCTTCTTAAACTCTCTTCAGATGGCGCCCACAAAGAAGCCAAAGCATCCGCATATAATAGATAGGCGGCTACCCTCCACTCATCTCCATTCTCCATCATTCTAAAAGACCATTTTCCTGCACCCCACCTTCTAATTCTTTCATAACCCCATCCATATATAAATTGGATAACCAAGGAGACAAACCACAACCCTGTCTCACTCGCTAAACAAATCACCTTTGACACCATTTTATTCTTACACACGCTTCAACTATCAACATACTTTTAATTCCATCCAGAAGGCCGTACCACCAAACACCATCATATGACTAACACCTGCCCCATAGAGACTTCCCTATTTATCCCTATTCCATACGCCTGTCCACAACCATAAACCTAAATTACAATTTATTTCTTCTCCCTCATTCTCAATCATTTCTGTTTCAATGTAAAGATTGATTCCAACACACTTCCTCTACCACTCCTAAACGCCCCACCTTGTCTTCACCAATCAGGTCCTTCAAGTCACTCGGGACACCACCTTTCGCACCAAAAACCACCATATATCTTCTCGACAACACTCAATAAACTTATTTCCCTATAATTTCTTCCAGTTCCCTTTATCTCCCTTACCTTATATAAAGGGTACATATACTGCTCTCTCCAATTCCCTTGCGAACCATACCCGTCCATTACACAACTTCCAAAAATTCCAATCAATCACCATCTCGCCTCTATTCTTGATCATTTCACCAGCAATTTCATCTATACCTGCAGATTTACCATTCTTTAACTTTCTCACTCTACCCATTACCTCTTGCTAACCGACCCTCATCCCCAAAATACCCTATTCCTTCATTGCCACCATCAAACCCACCACAACATTTCACTCACCTTTTCATTACTGTTAATATTATACAGATTCTCGATATATATATATATAATATATATATATTATATATATATATATATATATAATATGTATATATATATATATATATATATATATATATATATATATATATATATATAATATATTATATAATATATATAATAAATATATATAATATATATATATTATATATATATATATTTATATATTTAAAACTCTGAATTTTCTGAGATGTGCCTTACTCATTTTTTTTTTTTTAATAAAGTGACTATATACATACTGTATACTGGATTATTTTATTTTTTTCAAATCTCCCAATTTTCTCCGGGTTTTACCATAAAAGCCCCAGACCTGGTGGTTTGGTGGGCAGTTTCTTGGGGAGGTATCCAGTGCAAGCCTGCCTAGTTTCTAGGTAAGAACTACTGAACTATTGGTAGCTAAACTTTACGTAGTTTACCTGAGCCCAGAATTATGCACGACGCACAAAGTTCGAAGTTTAAATAATATTAATTTAAATATATTACTTAATTACTTTACTTAGGAGTGTCTTGTTATGTCATTACTCTCAATAACCTGTACCAAGAGCAATACCATTTACCTTTACAAGTTTCACAAATTAGGCAATAACATTCATTCAGCAATGGGAATTGGACAATGTTTGTTATCAAATTATATGTTTATTTTGTAAATTTTATACCTATTTATTAATTTGTCAAATAATACTGAAATGACATTACAAAAAACATATTCAATTATTGATCATTTTAAATTTTTCTCAAAAATAGACATTTTAAAAAGCCCAATAACCCCCCCAAAAAAAGCCCAAAAAAACCCACTAGGCTGTGTTTTTTTTTTCCAACTCCGGGTTTTTTCCAACGTTGGTGAAGAACAAGGTGCGTTTAGAAGTGGTAGAGGATGTGTGGATCAAATCTTTACATTGAAACAAATGATTGAGAAAATGAGAAAGAAGAAGAATAAATTTTATTTAGTTTTAAGGATTCGCACCAGGCGTATGACAGGATTAATAGGGAAGCTCTACGGCAGATGTTAGTGATATATGGTGTTAGTGGTAGAGCTTCGGTGAATGGAATCAAAAAGTATGGTGTATTGACGATAGTGAGGCGCTGCTGTAGGAATAAATGGAGTCAATGGTGATTGGTTTAATATTAATAGCGGAGTGAGGCAGCGAATGTGTTGTCTCCTTGGTTATTTAATTTGTATATGGATGCGCGGTTATGAAAGCAATTAGTAAATGCGGCGGTGCAGGGATGAGTGTTAGAATCGCATGGAGAATGGAAGGAGCAGTGGAGGGTGCCCCCCTACCTAAACATATGCGAATGATTTGCGTTTATGTGTGAGGCAATCTGAGAGAAGTTAGAGGATTGCGTAGAGAGATTTGGACAGAGGTGTGTAAAAGGAGCGTTTGAAAGTAAACTTTAAATAAGGAGTAGTTATGGTTGTGAGTAGGACAGTCCTCGGTTGTGAAGTTATGGCTAGAATGGTGAGCAGCTGGACCAAGTGTCTGAGTTTAAATATTTAGTGATGTATGGTTGAGGATGAAAAAACGAACGGAATGATGCAGCAGTGTAGTAGGCGAAAGTTGCTGAATGCGTAGGAGGTGGCTGGTGAATAAATCGTTGCAGTATATATATCTATCTATCTCTATATATGCGCTGGTCTTACGTGAGGCGTATGTGTTACCTGCTGTTAATGGTGTAAGTGAGACTATGATCTGGAATAAAGAGCATAGATCTAAAGTACAATGCTGTCAGATGGACAATCTTAAGTGCGTGTTAGGTATGATAATTGTTAAAAAGAAGAATGAACGTATTAGAGAGTTGTGTGGTGTGAAGAAAGGGGTAAATGAGAGAATAAATGAAAGTACGTTGAGATGGTTTGGTCATGTGGATAAGGCATGGATTGATAGGTCGGTTGGTTAAGATGATGTATAGTGGTGAGTGTTCTGGGAATCGACCGGCTGGGAGACTGAAGAAAAAGTGGATTGAATCAGTAAAGGAATGACTGGATGAGAGAAATGTGAGTTTGGCAGAGGCGAGAAGAAAGGTGCATAATAGGAGTGAATGGTGGGTTTTTGTGATGGGGGGGGGGTAGGGTTGTGGCCCACCTGGGCCAAGGGATGAACCCCACACTGACGATATGTTATAGATAGAGAAGAACTGTAAGACGGGATAGGAAATTTGCTATTATTTTCTTGTCTTTGTTGCCCATATTTATATTTAGTACTTTGTCTATAAAAATATGTGTTGAATGCCTTGTTAATGTCTATCCCCACCAAGAGGGTGAGGGAAAGGGGGGAAGAGTTTGGTTAAAACAAGTAAGGATGTGTTGTATTAAATCTGTTAGGAGGGTAAAAGTCGAGTTTTTGTTTAAATCAATGTTGTGAGTTTGATAAGCTAATGAAGGGAGATATTCTATTCAGGATTTGTTTTTCTAATACTTTAGATATTGTAGAGAGTAATGAAATAGGTTTATACGAAGAGGGTTGTTAGGAAGTTTGTTCGGCTTTAGTATTGAAATTATATGAGCGTGTTTCCAGTGGTGGGAGAGTATTAGTTTGCCATGCAACATTAAATATTTGAGTTAAGGCTGTGATTGCTTTGATACCCAAGTGTTAGAGATAAATATTGGATATTTGGTCTGGTTCCACTGTTTGTGAGTTTTTTATGTTTTTGAGTGTTGAGTACTCCTAGGTGAGTGAATGGGGGTCTTCCTAGCTGGTTTTTAATCTTTTAAGTCGTTTAATTGTTTGATTATTGGAGGGGATTGTGTGTTTATGGCTGATTTTTGAATTGTGTGACAATAATAATACATTGGTGTTTTTGGACTGAGGATTTTATGGTTTTGCTTTCATATAGCTTTGTGGGTTGGGGGTTGGGGGTGGGGGGTTGAATGTGATGTGGATTTTTTTAATTGTACAGAAAAATTTTATTGTGTTGGTATTATGATTTTAGGTTATTAGGCGTGATATTTCTGCCAGTTCTCTCTTTTATTGGAGTGCCATCAAGGTAATTTATTCTATGTTAAGGTACTGTGATTTTGATTTACTTCAGCGCATTTTAGGATTTGCGTTTTGTCTATTTTGTCTGAGTATTCTTTGTTCATAGGGGGAAACATTTGAGGTTTTAAAAAGGTTTGCAGTAGTAGTGTGGAATGTATTTATTGGATGCTTTTAAAAGTATTTTATTAATATAATCTAATTAATATAATTAACATAATATAATTATAATATAATCTTAAACTGTAATTATCAAAATAAAAAAAAAGCATCGCTATAGAAAGAACTCGTTACAAAGATATAGGATGAGGACCTAGCCTATTATTATTATTTTACTATTCTTCCAGCATCTGACAATTTTTAGATAGTTATTATTATAAGTTCGTATTATATTAGGAATCTTAGAAAAAAGTGTGTGTAAATCACACTGCTAAAGAACATGAAAATCAACAATGTAAAGCACTAGGGTGGATTTTTTTTTACAGTGACGAGCTCTTACAAAAGGGGATGGAGGAGAGGTGAGGGTGCGGGGGGGCTTTGTTTTCGACTTATGTCATGCTCTTCTGCTTAACTCTTCCATTTTCTGTGCCATGCTGGGCTACTCACCCCTACCCCAATCTAGTGCGAAGAGATAAGGACGATAAAGAAAGAAAGAAAATATGACATATTCATAGTGCACAACTCACAATGCGCGAAAACTTAAAGTGTTCCATTTTAACAGAAACATCCACCAGGAATGCCCTCAGGCAGCCATATACATCTGATGATTCCAAACGGTTGTCTTTGCTAATACTTGTGCTTGCTATGTTTCCCATGTGGATCCTAGTCGGCAACAATTCCCAAAATCCCAAGGCTATAATAATAATAATAATAATAATAATAATAATAATAATAATAATAATAATAATAATAATAATAATAATAATAATAATAAATAATAAATAATAATAGGCAAAATTTTGATATCAAACATACTTGAGATTAAAAATTTTCATCCAAAATTAATAATAAATATAATAAACTAATAATAATAAATAATTAATAATAAATAATAATAATAATAATAATAATAATAATAATAATAAAGCAAAATTTTGATATAAACATTCTTTGGGAGTAAAATTCTAGTCGAACAATTTCAAAATCACCAAGCTATAATAATAATAATAATAATAATAATAATAATAATAATAATAATAATAATAATAATAATAATAATAATAATAATAATAATAATAATAATAATAATAATAATAATAATTAATAATAAAATAATAATTAATAATAATAAATAATAAGGCAAAATTTTGAATATAAACATACTTTGAGATTAAAATTATAAATATAATAATAATAATAATAATAATAATAATAATAATAATAATAATAATAATAATAATAATAATAATAATAATAAAGCAAAATTTTGATATAAACATACTTTGGGAGTAAAATTTTCATCCAATAATAATAATAATAATAATAATAATAATAATAATAATAATAATAATAATAATAATAATAATAATAATAATAAAATAATGAAGATAAAACCGTAATGTAAACATGCGGAGAAGAGATCGAAAATTTCACTTCCAAAACAGATATATTTGGACTTTTTATGTCTCTGTGAACAATAGGCGGATTAAAATTTGTATGAAGATAAACTATACCTTCAGCAGTTCCTTTGCCTATATCTAGACGCTGTTCCCATGAGAGTGGTGGGGTATCATTCTTTAAAAAAAATTAAAAATATATATATATACCAAGAAAGAATGCAAAAAAATTAGCACATAGCTTCATTACTCATCAGCTCAAGAACAAACTGATTTTTAATTATTTTCAATAATAATAATAATAATAATAATAATAATAATAATAATAATAATAATAATAATAAATAATAATAATAATAATAATAATAATAATAATAATAATAATAATAATAATAATAATAATAATAATTAATAATAATAATAATAATTAATAATAATAATAATCAATAATAATAATAATGATAATAATAATAATTAATAATCTGAAGAGTTTGAGAGGATTGCTAGAGGGATTTGGTAGGGTGTGTAAAAGGAGGGTGGTAAAGTAAACGTAGATAAGAGTAAGGTTATGGTTGTAAGTGAAGACAGTCCTCGGTGTGAAGTTATGTTGAATGGTGAGCAACTGGAACAAGTGTCTGAATTTAAATATTTAGGATATATGTTAGGATGAAAAGGGAACGGATGATACAGAGTATAGTAGGAAAGTTGTGAATGGTAGGAAGGTGGCTGGTTCAATAAATCCTTGGTGGATGCTAAAAGGAGCTAAGTCTTGGACGCTGCGCTAGGGTCTTACATTTATGTGCTTCATTAGCTTATATTTATAAGTTAGCTGAAAACTGATGGTCTTGAATAAGAGGTAAAGATCTAAAGTTACAATGTGTTCAGATGGATATGCTGTTCAGATTGGACAATCTTAGGGGCGTGTTAGGTGTGAGAAGAATTGATAAAATGAGGAATGAACTCATTAAGGAGTTGTGTGGTGTGAAGAAAGGAGCAAATGAGAATAAATAAAAGTAAATTGATATGGTTTGGCCATGTGGAAAGGATGGATGATAGTTGGTTGCTTAAGCAGATATATAGTTGTGAGTGTGCTGGGAATCGACCGGCTGGGAGACGGAAGAAAAACTGGATTGAGTCAGTAAAGGAATGCCTGGAGAAGAGGAATGTGAGTTGTGCATAATATGAGTGAATGGCGGGGTTTTGTGAGGGGGTATGGTTGTGGCCCACCTGGGCCAAGCGATGAACCCCTACATTGACGAGATGCCATAGTGAGGGTCCGTCGAGGTCCCGTGAAACCCTAAGAAAGATTTTTCTGATTGCGACGAGTTCTCACTTACGGATATAAAGAGGGCAGTAAGGTTGGGCTTTCTTTTCAACTTGCGTCATATTCTTCTACCATTTTTCTGTTTCCAGTTCATGTGAGAAAGAAGGTGGGTGAATAATAATAATAATAATAATAATAATAATAATAATAATAATAATAATAATAATAATAATAATAATAATAATAATAATAATAATAATAATCTGAAGGATAACTTTTCTATTAGAAAATTTATATTGGATATAATTTTAATTTTTTATTTTATCTTATTACCACTAATAGTATGTTTATTAAAGTTTAAACAAAAGTAGTGATGCATAGAGATATAAATTTACAAATAAAATTTCTACCACCACCGAGAATTTAAGTTATATCTATCACATAAACAATAACATTACATAGAGCAATATACAATTACTAAAATTATTACATGCTATCCAAATAAAAATGCTTGTAACTAATAATATGAGTACTAACTATTACCACCACAAAAATACTGTTTAAGTGCAAAGTAATGACAATATAATTACAATACAAGAAAGTCGGTCATACAAACTTCCATTCTTCATATAGGAATAGACAAGTCCAAGTTCCATATTTCTAAAAGAATATCCTTCAAGCTTTATGATGTTCTTATGATTACATCTTGAATATTAATAACAATCGGTTAGATATAGTTATCAATACATTAAGTATTAATGGATGCAGGCTACAAAGGCAAAATACTAAAAAATTCAGGCAAATGATTTACATGTGTAAAAAAATTAACAAGCTTAAAAATATATTTTGATCGGTAATAACAATAGCACTTTTTTTGTTAACAATTTTATTTAACTGTTTTAACGTGCTATCAAAATAAAAATCGGTAGAAGCGTTTGAAAATTTTATGCTAAAACATGCAAACTGTAAAATAAACAAAATAATTAAAATAACATATAATAAACACATACTATTAGAAATTTTCTAACTTCGTTCTATATATAAGATCTGCTGTTTTTTCAAATCAACTCTGGATATGGCGATCGCTTTCTTCAAAGCATTTGCATTAGCTACAGTTTTTCTTTTCTTTCTCCAATTAAGTAAATGGATTTAAAAACAAAACCAAAAAGCACCCTGACCAATTTTACAGCCAATTTTGATAGAATCCAGATTAAATCATATGGAAGTAAAGGCTATATTTCGTTTTCTTTTAAAGTTTCAACATGTTTCATTTGATAAAGCCTCCATAGGTATCTTGTTGAAAACCAATGAATTGCAGCTTCTTTGCTGAGTTAATCGATATTACTTCTAAAAGCTCTGGAAAATGTAGCTATCATCTTGTCTTAATTTTAGAAAAAAAAATAACATCATTATTCAGGGTCCTAACAGAATGGAAAAAAAACAAGCTACGTTTTTTTTCCGCAAAAAAAAAAAACCGGTTTTTTCATGAAAAAAACACAGCCTGAAAAAAAACAAGCTAAAAAATTTGTTTTTTTACGTTTTTTTTTTTCAATTAAGTTGTGGAATTTACATGTTTTGAACCAATTAATTATAAAATTTTAGCAAATATGCATCTAATTTGGACATGTGTTGGTTCCAATATTCCTTACAACGGTGGAAGCCCCTGAGTGGTGCTTTCAAAACTTATATGGGGTTTCCATATTTTTATTTTATATTCTGAATTTTGATATTCAAATTTTGTTTGTGGCTTTCTTACTCTGTTTCAGCTCTCTGTTTTCACTTCAGTAACATTTTATATCATAATATTTAATCAGAATTTAGAAATGCCACGCGCAAAAAGTCGTGTGTACTTTTTAAGGAAATAAAAGGTTGCAATGGCCCTCGATGAAATAAAACTTTTGTTGTGTAGACGTTGCAAAAAAACTAGTATTTATTTATTGATCATAATCTAGAACTAGGAAATTCTGAAAAATTGCCAACTGAGAAGAGATGATTATGCTAAGGCAGCTAAGCTAAGAGTCCTGTTATACTGCCCCTCACCTTCACCACTGTCATCTCACACGCATACTTCATACGACATGTGATATCAGGACTTATCAGTCTATCAAAATAAATGTGGCTGATGACGCTGATGAGCCCAGATTGATAATGAGCTTGACAGTAGTCACAGCACAGCTAGTCAGTACTCAGTAGTGGACTGGGGCTGGGGAGTGGCGGACTTAAGTGATTAGTGAAATCAAAAGCTTAGAATTCCAAAGCCAAATACTTTAAATCTTTAGCGTCATACACTCATCCTCCAATTCATTACACAATCTTGGCTATAATTTAATTTCAATATTTTTATTATTTCATTTGCATCCCTTAAGTCACTTTTGAGTTTTGTCATTCAGACTCATTCTATATAAATATAATATACATCAATATTTAAAAGTAAATTATAAATATGATTATATGATACAAATGTAAAATACATAGTTAAGTTAGTAAGTAGAAGCTTACAAACAGCAGTCTGCAGGCTACAACCTACTGTAAATTGTAACGAAAACAATTGATAAAATATAAGAGAAAGATAGTTCTGCTATTTTATAAATCATAATGGAATAATTTGTTCAATTTCAAGTATCCTTATATTTGAAAAATGAAAATACTCAAGTGAAATATCATATTAGCCTCTTTATATTTTTAAAAATACATTTAATGAAAAAAACGAAAAAACGAAAATAACATGAAAAAAACATTTTTTCTTGAAAACAAAAAACACGATTTGAAAAAAAACGGTTTTTCCCAACCCTAATCATTATCATCATCTACATCCTTTCCCCAGTATTACAGGTGAGGTGCAAAACACACTGGAAACAGAAAAGCAGAAGAAGAACATGAATAAGTCGAAAGGAAAGCCCAATGCCCCTGTCATCCCCTCCATACCTTTAAGTGAGAGCTCATCTCTGCCAAAAAATTCACCCTAAGGCTTCATGAGACCGAAACAGACTCTCACTGTGGTATCTCTTCAATGAGGGGGGTCATCCTTTGGACCAGGCAGCCAACAGCCATACTGCCCTCAAAAAACCCCACCATTCACTTCTATTATGCACCTTCTTCTCTCCTCTGCCACACTCACCATATGTCCAAACAATCTTAATACATTCTTGTACACTCTTTCCTTTGCGCCCTTTTTCATATGACAACTCCTAACACGTCCATTCCTCATTTTATAAACTCTTCTCACACCTGACACCTCCCCCCAAGATTGTCAATTTGAACAGATTGTATCTTAGATCTATACCTCTTATTCCACACCATAGTTTTACTAATATACATTAACACAGGTACCAACATACCCTCATATAAAACCCTAGTGTACTCAAGACTTAGTCTCTTAGTATTCACCAAGATTTAATTGAACCAGCCACCTTCCAATCATTCACAACTTTCCTACTACACGCAGTATCATTTGTTTCCCTTTCATCTAACATATAATCTAAATATTTAAATGCAGATATTTGTTCCAACTGCTCACCACATAGCATGACTTCACACTGCAGACTCTCCTCACCTACTACCTTAACCTTACGCTTATCTACATTTACTTTCAAATCACTCCCTTTACACACCCTGCAAAACCCCTCTACCAATCATCTCTAACTTTCTTCAGATTTGCACATAAATCAAAATCATCTGGCAATGATAAGCAGGACACCCAGCACTCTCTTCCATTCTCCATCAGTTCTTACCACCTACCATCAAAACCTCTAATTTTAATCTTTACATCCATATACAAATTAAATAACCAGAGACATCACATACTCAATCCACTATTAATATTAAACCACTTTCAACTGCATTAATTCTTACACGAGGTTTACTATCATCATGCATACTGTTCATTCCATTAAAAAGAATACCAACACGAAATATCTTTGACACCTGCCACAGAGCTTCCCTATTAATCCTGTCATATGCCTGTTGTAAGTCCATAAAACCTAAATACAATTTATTCTTCTTCTCTCTCATATTCTCAATCATTTGTTTCAATGTGAAAATCTGATGTACATAAAATCTACCACTAAATACCTTGTTTGCTGTGATCTAACTCCCTCAATCGCTCATTGCACATCTTGCTCAAACAAAAATACCCAGCATATATTTCGCTACAACACTCAATAAACTAACCTCTACAATTCCCTTTACCCTTATATAAGGGTACATTACTGCTCTCCTCCAATCCCTCAGACTATGTACCCTCCATAAACTCTTTGTTACACAACTTCCATATCCAGCCAATCACAATCTCTCCTCCAATCTTGATCATTTCACCAGTAATTCCATCTATGCACTTTACAAATGACTTTCATTCTTTTCACTTTTACTGTGCACTCTCCCTACTAATTACCTAGTCTCATATATATATCTTTCTTCTTACAACATCAAACCCACACACACATTTACTATCCCCCCTTCACTACTGCCAATGTTATACAGATTTTTGAAGTGTTCACTACACACTCCTCCATCATTTCATCTGTGAGGAGAAGAATGCCCATCCTGTTGTTTATTCTCTGGAAAGATTCCCTTTGCATATCTTTACCAACCTTTGCTTCACTTTTCTTCAGAAGAACTTTCTACTCCCTTGTAGATCCCCATTCATCATCCTTCCAAACCGTTCATTTACCTCTTATTTCTTCCTATGTATGCAACTTTTAGTCTTCCCTTTTTCCTCCTTATATATTTCTATACACCTTTCTTTCATGACCGTCACTGGCTTTTACACATTTAACCATGCCTTTTTTTCCTTTTAACAGGCATCTCTTCATTTCCACACTTCGTAGCCGTTTACTCTTTCTACTTCTTTATCCACATACTTCTCTTGCA